>VXAZ01003791.1:41258-59699 GCA_013399875.1 Gymnorhina tibicen | reverse complement strand
GCGGCGCCGCCGCGTGCCGCCTCTGCCCCCCCGCCGCGCCCGGCACCGGCAACGGGGTCGCGCCCGGGCTGGAGGCGCGTCCCAGCGGCCCCGCCAGCGGGCTCTGCCCCGGGCCGCACTTCCTCCTGCCCGACACCAACCTGCTCCTGCACCAGGTGAGCGGCTCCAGGAGGGACGGATGGCGTGGCCGCATCAGCGCTGGGGAGGGCCCGCCGCTGCCTTCCTCTGGGCCCGACCGGGCTCCGTGTGGAGACACACGCCTTCCCTGCGCCGGCCTTGTTAAATCCCTGTGGGTTTCCGCGTGGGTTCCGGCGTCGCGCTGGAGAGGCGCGTTTGGCAGCGCGCTGTGGGCTTGGCTCCTCCCGTGTTTCCTGTGGCTGCTTAATCCCTGCCTGGGTAGTCTTTTCTTTCCCTGCCAGCTCCTGAGGAGAAGGCTGCAGCATCAGCGAGCCTGGTCTGGTCTTAGACTATGTTCTAGTTTTATCGGGGGGGAGTGTGTGCGTGTGGGGTTTTTTGTTTGTCTTGTTTATTTTGTGGTTTTCTTTTTTATTGTTGTTGTTTTGTTGGGTTTGGTTTTTGTGTTTTTTTTTTTTTTCTGCCTGAATCGTATGAATAAAGAACAGTATTTATTTATTTATTTATTTATCTCGTTGTGGTCTGACATGGATATGAAAATTCAAGCAGGGAAAGTTGATAGACTGAAATAGCGATTGGGATCTTCATGTTGTCACTGAATTTTTGGATCTTCTGTGGTCACCGAATTTTTCTAAATGCCTCTTCTGTTTTTCAGGATGTAGGTTCTTTATACTGCGATGTTGATTTCATGTAGTGAATAGAAGGTGCAAAATCGTCCCATGTACGACTCTGGAAGCATGGGGGCACCTTTACTCTGCAGCCCATCAATAGCTGTGCAAAGGTTTGAGTCTGAGCAGGGCAGACAGTAGACTTTGAGGTGGGGAGGAATTCGCAGGCTTGATGTTTAACTTTTCTCTGATTGTTTTTGAATACCTGTGTAGAAGGTAGAATAACCCTTGCAGACTTTGGAGACTGGAACTAATTAATGAATCCTACCATGGAGTACTCAGGAGAGGGGCACAACACTTGTGTGTTTTAGCAGAGATCCCAAAAGTTGTAAGGATTTTCATCCCAAAACAGCAGGTCAAGGGGATGTTTTCAGCCTCTTAAAAATGGACTTTTTGATGTCTTTTGGTAAAGTTTGTACATGCGTCCTATAAAATGCTCTGAGAATGTGCCAGTGTGTGCTGACATGAACTGGCAAAGTGGGGATTAGGAAGTCTTGGTAGTGGTAGGGAAACTGAAACAGTTTTGCCACAGTAAGACTTGGCCTGGTGCTTCAGCTTATACATAGAATAATGCTGGATTTCTTCCCCTATGAACACAGCTCTAGATCTTTCAGGTCATGTAAACATCGGGTTCACAGGAACTCGGTCTGGTGTTGCTTTTAATTCTTTTAGCTATGCCCTCTAGAGCCTTACTGCTCTGTCTCATTTTGCAGGTGGGTTTGCACAGTTTCTTGCCACAAGCTTAGGAAGTGAAGCTCCTTTCTTTTTCTCCCAACAGATTACATGGATCTCTAGTGTACATTTCTCTGTCTTGCTGTCAGGAGTTGACAAAGAAAAGTGCTGAAAATTTTAACAAAACTCCTTAAAAAAGAAAAAGGTCTTTCAAAAACAAAGAGCAGCTCACAGAATTCCTGTTGATTTGGCTCCATGGAAATTTAAATTTCAGTTTAACAGTGGGATTTTTTCTGGAGAACTCACGCCTACACATGCATAGGCACATCGGCTGTATAAGAGTAGTTGGGCACCATTTTATGGCTTGCATTCCTCACAGAGGCAGCCAGCCTGTAAATTACGTCGGATTTCTGTCAGATGGTGCATAGTTGCATTTTGTTTACTAAGGGTAAATTTTATAGGAACCCATTTTATGTATGCAAAATTTGTAGTGTACACTTGGCCTTACCTTTGTTTGGAATCGTGCACACGCTGGGGATGAATTTGTTGGAAGTCAGAATAAGTCCTTATCTTCACTTCAGGTCGCAGAGAGGCTGAAAAGAAATTTGACTTCTTCCCCCCAAGGAGGAGAAAGCAACTTAATACACTGTTCAGTTTCCTAGTGGTGAGAGAAAAAGGCAGAAGTAGTGCCAGTCATTATTCATGGTAGCTTTTTATGTATTAGCCAAAGAAATATTTCAAGTCCTATTATTGGATAGAATTAAACAACAATTTTGATTCCTTTCCATTTTGTTCCTCAGATTGATATCCTTGAAGATCCTGTTATTAAGAATGTCATTGTGCTGCAGACAGTCCTACAAGAAGTCAGGCATCGGAGTGCGCCAGTGTACAAGCGAATTAGGGACCTGATTCAAAACCCAGAAAAACATTTTTATTCTTTCACCAATGAGCATCACAGGTAAGGTGTGGAATGGGTTATGACAAAGTTTTGCTGATACCTGGTAAAAGAAAGTGGGAAGCAAAACTGGAACATGTGGACTGGAAAAAAAATTAGACTCATGTCATAGAACTGTATATTTCTAAGGAATCCTGTTGGGAAATAGTTGATGTTCCAGGAGCTTTTCTGTTTATAGTATGAGTCTATATATGTTATGAAAAGGGGGTTAGAATATTGAATAAGCTTTATAGACAGCACTGTTATCTTGAGCAATAGGATACTGATTTTCCATTTTAGTGTCCCTTTTAAACATATTCCAATGCTTTTATCAATATTGTCAGCTTAGTGTGTAACATAATTCAAAAATCCTTTAACTTAGTGACAGAAAGCTCTAAGAAATGAAGATGCAATTAATTTGCCTTTATTTGTGCTCACAATTAGTTTCCAATACTGCAGTACCATAGTTCTAGGAATCTTGAAGCCATAGTTCTAACAGCTGGAATGCAAACCTCTTTAGTTGTCTGTGAGAAAGTTGGTATTAGAAATGAACACTTCCTTCCTATTCTCCTTTACCTATCGGTCTCCTGGCCTTTCAGTGGCCTAAGGAGTGTTACACATGTTATAAAAATGAGTACAGTAATGATTCTTTTGGCCTAACATCCTTGATCTTGTTTGTCTGGAAATTTTTTTAATTATAGATAGATGTTGGGATTTGTTTTGTTTTGTCAAACACCCCCCTTTGTTTTTAAAATTTATTTAGAGAAACGTACATAGAGCAAAAGCGGGGAGAAACTTCTAACGACCGTAATGACCGAGCCATTCGGGTTGCAGTGAAATGGTACAATGAACACTTGAAGAAAATAGAGGATGAGGAGCAGATTCAAGTTATCTTTTTAACAAATGACAGGACTAATAAAGAGAAAGCTCTGGAGGAAGGGATAACTGCTTATACGTGTAAGTGAAGTAGTATGTATGTTTGATTTATTGCTTAAATAAACTGAGCAGTCTCTTTGTACCTAAATCCCATTCATCTCTTGCATAAATATTTATGTGTGTGCTTTTGTAGGTGAGGAGTATATAAAAAGCTTGACAGCTAATCCTGAGCTTGTAGATCGTCTTGCTTGTGTATCTGATGAAGGGGTATGTTTTTATTTTCTTTTTATAAAATAAATAAATCACAAATGGCTTGCAGTATAATATTGCATACTGTATGTCAGGGTACTGGCATCAGTTTAGAATACAAGGAGTCTGGACTTTATTAGCATTTTGGCAATTTAACTTTTTGACAACTGAAAAGTAAAAAGGAAATATTGCAGCCTTTTTCAGTTCTGCTTATATGCCCGTTAGTATGTATCTTGCTATCTGTAAAAAGCCAGTTGCTTTAGATAACTGTTGTGAGATGAAAATAATAGCAGTTGGCTAAATAAAGTATATAAGTATGAGAAATAATTGGAACAAAATGAAAACAAAATATATTACAAACCATTTAGATCTTTGTTTCATGTCTGCTGGAAAATCTATGTTGAGTTATTGATCAAAAGCATTTTCATTTGGTGATTAGTGAAGTTGACATAAGTGCAGGCTGCAGCTCAAAGTTGAGCTACATCCTCTTCTACTTCCTTGTGCTTTGTGTTTATCAGAATCAAGACTTACATGTTGACATAAATTGATAAAGCTGAAGACTCACCACAAAAATGGGAAAGTTAATTTCGTCAGAGTTAGTTTTAACAGAATAGAGCTCTATGCAAGAGTGGGAAGAAAATGGAGAGCTCAGGTGTTCTCAGAAGTTAACTGTAGATCATTCAAGTGTAAGCAATTGTCTGCCTGCTCCAAAGTTTAGTCACAGTAATGTATTTTCATAATGTTTCCTATAGCTTACAGTATATAGGCTCTGTGCCATACTCTTCCCTATGCTAGTACTTTCTTTGTTAAATATCTGTTTAGTCACTATGCCCAAATCAACATAAAGTTGTGCAGTATGTTTTTAAGTAACTGCAGGAAAACAGGAAGAGTTCCTAGAATTGCCACATTTTTATGCTTTTGATGCTTCATTAGAAAAAGTACTGCTTAATAATAGTTTTTCATTATTGTGCATATTCAGACCTACACACAGTTACAGTTAGGGAGCTTGTTAGCTTGAGTGTGTCATGTTCCTGAGCTCGGTTTTGAAATTACCATGAATATAAAATACTGAAAATTTCCTCTCCTTTTTTTCTTTTTTCCTAAAGAAAGAAATAGAAGGTGGAAAAATAATATTCCCAGAACATATTCCTCTTAGCAAATTGCAGCAAGGAATAAAATCTGGTATTTACCTCCAAGGAACTTACAGGGCAAGCAGAGAGAATTATCTTGAGGCTACTGTTTGGGTTCATGGAGATGCTGAAGAAAACAAAGAGGTGAGTTTTCATTTTACCTCCGTGCTGTAAACTTTAACTAGCCTTAGTAATGATGTAAAATTTAATTATTTCATGGTGACATATGTTAAAATGGAGCATATTAGTAATTTTTTACTCTTCTGTTTTTTTCTGATGTTTTTGGAGATGTTTTCATTTTTTATTTGTATGGATATAGACTGCTGAAATGCTGACTATGCTCTTTCTGAAAAAAGAATAATGTATTTAAAATTACAGTTTGATAAAGTAATTGGTAAAATAAAGATGAATCTTGGTTATTAATAGTTTTTCAATTGACTCATAACAGCTTTTAAAATCAGTTTGATATATATGCTGAAAGACAAAGGAACAAGTGCGTAGGAAGATTTTCAGAAAAAAATCAGTCATGAGCTCTTGTGGGCTTCTCCTGCTTTGTTTCTGCTGCTATTTTCCTGCTTGGTGATGAGTAGATGGGCTGTTTCCCACCCAGCAGTTAATCCATCTGTCTGCCTGCTGGATTCTCAGTTGGTGCAGTTGTACGGATGCTGTTTCCAAGCAGTGGCAGTTGTCTCCTCCCTCCCTATTTGTGGCAGCTGGAGGTGCTTCTCTTGTCTCTCTTTTATTCCTCTTTCTTAGTAGTATGTGGAATCCCCTATCCTGCAAAAATAGGATTGTCTGATTTAATTAAACCCCCCAAAACCAGGGGAAAACATATTTCTTACAGAAGCAATTGGAATCTTGAAGTAAGATCATCTGTACTGTAAGAAACTTCGGCAGAGGAAAAAAGTGCATCACAAACATTCTTTAAAATGTTCTTTGGAATGTAGAGCCTGTCATACATGTTTACTCTTCTGTTATGCTCCTTAGATTTGGGTCTTCTGTTTTCATCATCATGGATATTTTCATTTCCATTTTGTTTTCTAAACAATCCAGATAATTGTACAGGGACTGAAACATTTAAACCGAGCAATTCATGAAGATATTGTAGCTGTGGAGCTGTTGGCAAAAGATGAATGGGTGGCACCATCCTCAGTGGTCTTGCAAGATGATGGCCAGAATGAAGAGGACATTGAAAAGGAAGAGGAGAAAGAAAACATTGTATGAAAGAAAAAATTTTACTTAACTGTGGTGTTACGAAAGAGATGAAATCTGTGGTACTCTGACAGTGTTAGGCTTTAGATTTATATATCCTCTTTATAAAATGTAAACAGAGAAATTATAAAACTTAATTGTAGTTGTCCAGTTGTGTTAAATACATGATAGTAGATAAAATGGATCATAATTAGTCTCTGCTAGAAATTCCCACTTTACTTTATTAAGCTTAATAAATCCAAAAGTTTCTGAATGATAGTGATGTAGTAATGTAAATCTGTATACACTGATGTGCAGATTAGGATTTGTTAGAGTAGGAGCAGGTGTTGTATCATGCTGAGAGTCACCTTTTATAGGCAATACATACATTTGGAACCTGTTGTAAAATATTTTTTGGGTCTTGCAGTAATTCCACCTCATGTGCATGCAGTGCACATGCATGTATGCCCTGTACAAGAAGATAATTTCTTAAAAAATTAGCTTTCCACTGAATTTCATGGGAATGTTTTTTAATGATTATGTGGAGAATACTGGAGAATTTTCAGGCAGTGTAAAAGGACTCCAAAAATTAAAATAATAGGTTGTAAAATAACATGGGGAATGTTATTTGTTTGGGTTTTCTTAATGGACATCATTTCAGAAAAATGAAGAACAGCAGAAAAAGACTGAAGAACACTTTCTTCTCCCACTGTCTCCACTAACTTGCAGCTAAGTTGTCGTATCACAAACTGAAAATATTAAAAGTCATGCAAAGCACAGGGAGGTACAGGAGGTTCTATTTATGAAGTCATAATAGAATTTATGTCCTTATAGTAAGTTACAAAATGTTGCTACTAAGGTTTAAGTTACCTACTGTAGTTGAACATGAGTTCAAACAGTTTTGTATTTTTAACCTGTGTTCTACCAGCTGAAGACTTCTGTTACCAAGGACATGCTGAGGCCTACGGGAAGAGTAGTGGGCATTATAAAACGAAACTGGCGGCCATATTGTGGGATGCTTTCCAAGTCACAGATCAAAGAGGTGAGGAAATAATCCACTTATTTTACATGCAGGGTTGGGTTTTTTCTGTAATTGGAAATTAATTGTTCCTTTCTCTGGTTGTTAATAGGCAAGGCGCCATTTGTTTACACCAGCTGATCGCAGAATTCCTCGCATTCGAATAGAAACCAGACAAGCAGATACATTGGAAGGGCAAAGAATAATTGTTGCTATCGATGGTTGGCCCAGGAATTCCAGGTATCCTAATGTAAGTTTAGGCATTTTCTTCTGAACTTTTAAGTATCTGATTTTTTGTGTTTCTTAGGTAAAATATTTATTATCTGCAGCACTGAGTAACTGCAAACGGTGTTGACATGAAGTTTAAATTCTTTGAGTGCCATGTGATGGTGCAAATGAAGGACGTCCCTAAATGATTTAATTTGCTCTTACCACTAGCTACGGGGTTATCATACTTAAAAAGCTTACTTATCCAGTTCTGCAGTGAACATATATGTGCTGCTTAAGGTGCTTTATATAGACTAACCAGGGACTGCCGTGTTTTAGTCAGCGTTCCTAGAAATGTGAATCTTTGGCTCTGATTTTGCTCATTCACACATACCAGTCACTGTTCTAGCAGATACTTGACAAATGCACCAAATGCAATCAAATCACCAGTAGGTTAAAAGTAGTTAAAAGTTCAGTGTAAATAACGGAGGCTGTATGAGAAACTGAGGACGCTGCCTTCCGTTTGTGTTGAACACTAGCCAGGTTTTGAAGTCTTCCTGTGGCTCGTGTGGGAATGCATGGCTTGTAATGAAGCAGAGTACAGGTGTCTCCCGCTAGTTTAGAGAAATGAAGGGAACATGGAATATATGGAAGAAGCATTAAGAGAAAGTCAGCATTACTGCAGAGAAGTGAGGAAGAAGGTAGAGTTGATGTGGTATTAGGATGTGAGATGTGTGGCACAAGGCAAACCAATAGAGAAATGGGAGTGTGTTAGTTCTGCTGTTTTTGCAGCAGTGGTTTCTTCTTCCTGCAAGAGTGATTTCACTTTTACAATTTTTGGAGTCTTAATTGTGGAGAATTTAGAGCCATTCTAAGAAAAGAGGGGGATAGACTCGGTTCAGACTTACTGAATCAAATAAATGTTTAAAATTAAATTTCTCTTAAAGATGAGAAAGTTAACCAAATTTTAAATGATTGCTCCTACTGTGTAGTTTAATGTAAGAATAACCTAAGGGTTAATGTTTGCAAATACTTATTTTTGGACAAATGGTATTGCTTGGTATATGTGTGTGTATGTACCTATATTGTTCCTCAGGGTCATTTTGTAAAGAATTTGGGAAGCGCTGGAGATAAGGAGACAGAGACAGAAGTTCTTCTGCTTGAACATGATGTCCCTCACCAGGCTTTTTCCCAGGCTGTCCTTAGTTTCCTACCAAAAATGCCATGGAGCATTACAGAAGAGGTAATAATTTGTAAGTTATTGTAGTAATTACTGTGCCTTCCCCTTGAGTGCAAACTGTAACATTCTTGAATATCCCAATGCACCAGAAATAGACGAGAAATGTTGTCTAGGACCGTTCTGTCTTAGTGTGAATTTTCAGCTGGATTTCCAATGGAAGTAAGACCTCTTCAAGTTTTTGCATTTTGGCTAAAACCGCATTTGTTGGGGATAAATATTTTAAGATAAAGAGGATACTACAGGTTTTCTTAAAGAATAAAAAGATAAAAGAAGGTTTTTTGCAAAGGAGAGAGACTGCAATTCCAACAATTATACAATCATCCCCAACAGTTTTTCATCTTGCAGAATGGCTGTGTAACCAAATGTGGCAGTCCATGTGTCATCCCAATTAATCTGAGGCATGGAGACTTTGATATATTTCTGCTGTATTACAGTAATTAAAGAAAGAGAAATTTGTGTTTGCAGAATTGCTCATTTAAATACAGTTAGTGAATTTTACATTTTCCACAGTATCTTAAGCACAGGAAATGGTTGCTTTAGAAGTTTTGGGAAAATGTCCTCAGGAAAGAGTTTGAGCATGACATTTTTTGATTTGGGTTGGGCTGAGTGTTTGCGTTTTAATCTCCTGGAGGTTGGCTACTTCTATTATAATTTACTACCTACTCTTTTTTTTTTTTTTTTCTGAATATGGAAACAGGAGGGATCTTTGTGTAAATTAGCTCTCTAAAAGTCAGTTGCGTAGTCTAAGATACCTGAGATCTTTTTGTAGCCATTTTGCAAGGGTAGATACTTCTAAAATGTGCAGTTCTTTTCAACTGTTTAGACATCTAAGCCTTAGAAAGCTAGACTTAAGAGCAGTCATATCCAAGACAAGTCATTTCAGCAGGACATCAGTCAAAATTTCACTTGAAAAAGTCTTGATTCCCAGTCCTGCTAATTGTAAGATGGTGATAAAACTATGGTTGTCTTCTGATTCTCTTCCTCATTTCTGTAAAGCAAAAAAAAAAATTAGTACTTGATCTTCTGTGGTTTTTTTTTATCATTGTAGTTTCTGCATATCTGTTTTGATCTTGTCCTAAAGCAAACAAATACAAATAATTCCCAAAACAAAACAAACATTCTGAAAATACTTGGTTGTTTGGGAAAATCTTACATAATGTGCCTTTCTCAAATGATGATTTTTACTATGAAAAGGAAAGTGTTCTTGAAAACAATTTTTTACTTTTTTAAAATTTCAGGATATGAAACACAGGGAGGACTTAAGGCATCTGAATGTTTGTAGTGTTGATCCTCCTGGTTGTACAGATATTGATGATGCATTACATTGTAGAGAAATGGAAAATGGAAATCTAGAGGTATTGTATCAATCCAGTAATTTATTTATTTACTTCTTCCTTTATTTAAGAAACAGTGCAGTAGTGGTAAATGACATGTGCACAGCTCCAGATCTGTTATAAATAAATTAATGGTGTTTGCACAGCTGCAAGATGGTAATAAAAGGAGTTGATCTGCATTAGGTCAGTGTCAAAAGTGGGAATTTAGTGTCCTCTAAATTCACCCTGCTTTATCTTCATTTAGCATGAGAATTTAACATAAAGTTTATTTACTGCTTTAGCTGAGTATTATAAACAAGGATATTTACAGCTAGGATAAGGAACTATCAGAAAAAAAAGCTAAGATACTGCTGTAATGCTTATGGAATTATTACTTAATTTTAGAAAAAGGAAGTAAAAAGCTACAGGCTTAAAACCAGCTTTTTACCCCCTTATATCTTATTTAGTCAGATTGTCTTCTTTAGAAATCATTTTGGAATTGTAATAGCAGGGTGTGCCAGAATGGAAGGTCTAGCAAACAGAAAAGCAAAACCAAATTTGCAGTGAGTCTGGAAGAACATGAAGGCAGTTATTTGAGCCCTCAGGCAAAGAAGAGTTGCATTGTAGTGAATATAACTTTCCTCTAAATCTAAAAATGCTCTTTTTTTGAATAATGGTGCAACTGTTTATTTTTTTAATATGATAGGTTTTAACTGTTCTTACTACGAAATATGGGAGATGCTGAAAGGAACTGGGAATGGATAAATTGGTTTGTAAAAATGTGGGAAAGTTTCTTTCACGCTGAAAACAGTTTCTGTTTCATGAGGTTCATAACGTGATGCTTGTTTTTTAGGTCGGTGTACATATTGCAGATGTCAGTCATTTTATTCGCCCAGGAAATGCTTTGGATGAGGAGTCAGTAAAAAGAGGAACAACAGTATATCTGTGTGAAAAAGTAATTGTTTTCTACAGCTTCTTGTACGATTAAATGGTTGGGTTTTCATTGCTTTCCTCTTTTAATTCTTTGGAGTACAGACATCTCTGAACTAAGGAGAAAAAAAAAGTAGACAATTTGTCTAAGACAATTTTATTTTCCTTTTTATCTTTTAAAAGCCATTAGCTGAACAATATCTCATTCAACTCTGGTTTGAAGCATTATTAGCATATGCTTCTGAAACTGGAATACTGTTTTAATTCCAGCATGAAATTGCAGAAGTGGCCTGGTTTTGCCTTTTCCATTGGTTTCTTGCATTTTTTGTGATAGCTAAATCTTTGTAGATTCCTATGATTTGCATTCATTAACACTGTAGACTTAGTCCTGTTTATTTCTTCCAGACCATGATTTCTTTTCAGAAATCACTGTTACTAAAAAGATGATAATTAAAATGAATCTTGGAATGAATTTTCTTAAAGTGGCTTACTTTTCTTTCAGAAATCTGAGCTTTCTTGTCAAAAAAATAATTATCTCCAAGCTTTTATTATATTAAAAATCAGGAAGGTAAAACACTAATTTATGAAGTACTGATTTTTATTCTTTACTTTGTAGAGGATTGATATGGTTCCAGAGCTACTTAGTTCCAACTTATGCTCCCTGAGATCTAATGTGGACAGGTATATGTATATGATCCATACTTTGATCCTGGCAAGAAACTAGAGATGTTGATGTATGGATTTTAATAGATTTTCCCCTCCTTCTCTCTCTCTCTCCCCGTAGGCTTGCATTTTCATGCATATGGGAGATGAACCATAAGGCTGAGATTCTAAAAACCAGATTTACGAAGAGTATTATTAATTCCAAGGTTAGTCACGTAAATATTATTATAATTCTGAAAAAAAAGCTGTAAAATGTATGATAAAAACAATGATCAACAGACTTGATAACAAAGTTTTCTTTGTGATTAATGATTTATATTTTGTTAGAATTAGAAAATGGTACTGAAATATTAAAGAAAATGTTTGATTCTCCCATGTTCTTCTCAATCTCTAAGGCTGCAGTGTTTATGTGTGCGGTTGCTGTGTGTATGATGTATATAGGACATGGCTGATACATACCAGCTAGTCAGTTAAATTCAGTGGATTCTGTAGATGTTCAATACATTTCTGAAAATTAGACCTCTAGTGTATAAAATACATGTGATCAGCAAAAAAGAAAAAAAACCCACTGTAAATGCCTGGTGTATTTTAATATCTTGCATAGATCTGTCCTCATATGTCCATTATTCTTTGTGAATAACAGACATTCAGGTATTGAATGTAAAGCTTTGTATTGTGAACCAAGTTACGACAGCAAGCTGCACTTTCTGGACAGAAAGAGCTATGGTTTTCTTTTTAGTGTTCAATTATGTATCATGATGTCTGTTTTTTCTTAACCTCTTCAAGGCTTCTCTTACATATGCTGAAGCACAGATGAGAATTGATTCAGCAACTATGAATGATGCTATTACTACCAGCCTACGTGGACTAAACAAATTAGCAAAAATTCTGAAGAAGAAAAGAATTGATAATGGGTAAGCCATGCAGTGTACCTGTTACCTTTTCCCCCACCTTTCTTTCTGACTGTTCTTGCTGTCAAAATATATAATGGTTGTGTGTCCATTTGTCTAGTGAAAATCTTGTGAAAGACAAGTATTTTGCCATTTTGATTTGTGTAGGAATGCTTATCCTTATTTCCCAAAAGAAATAAACTTGGGATATTAATTTTCTCTCCACAAGATCAATCAATATGGATCTCATAGAGTCATAAAAACAGAACTAGAGGAGTAGCGTTTGAAATTTTAGGAGCTTCTGTGGTGTGTATTTGCGTGACATTTCCTGCAAATTTGAACATTAATTACACAATTTTATTTTTAATTTCTGCTAATTTTAAATTATAGTGTCAGGATAACCCCAAATGATGTTACAGGCTTGCAGCTCAGCTGCTTTGTCTGCTTTACTGTAATTTTTTAATACCACTTACTGTCTTCCAGAGCCTTGACACTTGCATCACCAGAAGTTCGTTTCCACATGGACAGCGAAACTCATGATCCTATTGATATGCAGACTAAGGAGCTCAAGTATGCATTTTATTTATTACTTAATTCAGAGTAGGGATGGAATTAAAGGCGTGTTTAAGTAGCAACATTTAGTTAATACTGTACAAAGTTCCTATAATAGTGGAGGACAGTCAGAGAATTAGGGGATGGTTTGAGATGGAAGGGACCTTGAAAGCCTACTGAGTTCTAACCCTCCTGCCATGAGCCCAGACAATTTCCACTAGACCAGGTTGCTTAAAGCCCCACCCAGCCTGGGCATGAACAATTCCAATGATAGAGCATCCACAACTTCTTTGTGAAGCTGATCCTCAAAAAGAGAATTCCTCTATTTTACTGCAGTATTTATTTAGTGAGTGTTGAACTGTATGCTTCATACGTGAACTTCCTAGGAAGAAGTCAAGAGACTTGCCTGTTGGTCTTTTCAGGCATTTTAATGAGCATTTTTCTTTAATTTGATGTTCTAGAATATTTCAGGAGTGTTTTTTCTTCTGACTCAGTATTTGGAACTTAATAAGCATTGTTTTTAGTCTTAAAATTGCTTGCCTACTTGTATAAATGTTCAAAACCACTAGTTAATATTACATAACATTGTTAGGACGGTGGAATGTTTCTTCATTAGGCACTCAAAGTAAATGTCTAATGCTTTTCTAATAATATAAAATATTTATCTTGATAGAGAGACAAATTCCATGGTTGAAGAGTTCATGTTGCTTGCCAATATTTCTGTAGCACAAAAAATTTATGATGAGTTCCCAGAGTTTGCCTTGCTCCGGAAACATCCTGCTCCTCCCCCATCAAATTACGACATCCTTGTGAAGGCTGCGAAGTCCAAGGCAAGTTTTTACCATGCTAATTAAATGAATTAATTATGAAAAACTGTATTTTCTCTCTGGTTGGCCACTTACCCAGGAATAAGGGCTGGAAAGCCGTATTTTGAAAGTGTATCAGCTACACTTTGAAATCGCTGGTATTTGTAGTAGGATAATTGTACATCTAGGTGAAAGGAAGAATCTCATGCTTTTTAGACTCTTTCTTAGATACAGAAAACAAATCACTCTTAAGTCTTGCATTGTAGCACTTGTGAGCTGTGACTGTTCCTCCTCTCCAAGTCACATGTGATTTTTGAGCCAGTTGTTGGCTTTGGATCACATACATTATTGATGTACTTAAAAACTGATCAGTCACATGAAATAATATGTTTCTCCTAAAATCAGGAAGTAAGAAAATGTGTTTATAGTTTCCATCCTCTCCATAGATTAGCTAGAGGTTTATTTAGCCTGGAACAAGTCTAATTTAATTAAGGAGTCTGAACAGAAAAAAATTACTTTTCCAGTTTCAGGATCTTTTATTTGACTTAAACTTGTAACTTTGTAGTTACTATGATGTGCATTCATATTTCTTTTCCCTTCAACTCTTTCCCCATCCCCATTTTTTTTTCTTAAGGGCAAGAGAGAAACTCCCAGATTCTCTCAGTGTGACATAAATAGACAAGCCTAAACCTAGCCCATTTAATTTTCCACTGCTATAAAACTGGAATAATGAAAAGGATTTCATTTGGGTTCTGAAAATTATTTTTAAAATACTGTTTTATTTGGAAAGCTAAGTTCCTGTGCATAGATAAAGATTCTTTTAAATAAACCAAAGTGGCTTTTTTACTACTTTTGACACAACCATCACAATTAGGTATTAGTATGCTATATTTATACTTTTTAAATAAATATGCAATTCTCTTACCATGATACAGGCATAATTTGGTCTCTGGATTATACTTCATTGTCAGTGCTGTATATGAAGTAAAGAGCATTCAGCTGATCATGTGATGAAATTTACCTTGTGTTTCTGGAAATTAAAAATGCATTATGTATTTTCATACTACCTGAATTTTTATCAGAGAACACTGGTAAACAGGGAACAAAATGTCATGCACAGTACTGGTTTTACAGGTCACTTTTCCAAGTATACATTCTAATAATACTGCAGAGTAAATACCATAAAGTCAATTACTCACCTTGTGCTTGGGTGAGAATCTTTGTGTGGCATAAATACACTGGGTTTTTTTACATTCTTTCTGATTTAATAAAGGGATAGAAAAATCAAACCAAAGGAAATAAAACCTTATTAATATTGGCATAAAGTATTTCTTAGTTCAGAATGGGTGTCCTTTTCTGGATTCTTAGGTTACTGACTCAGCATTTTGCTTTTTGCAGAGACCTCTAGTAATAATGAGGGAGGGAGCTGTGCATGGATAGATTTTGTTTGCTTTTGTAATAGTGGCATTCCATAACGTTATTGGGTGTGGTACCTGTGCCAGTTGCTAAGATTATCCTAGATGTAGCTGTTATATTTCTGCTTATTTTCTTAATATTTGCTAGTAATACCTGACCTTTTTTATTTCTTTGCTTCTCTCCTTCTAGAACTTGGAAATTAAGACAGATTCAGCAAAGGCTTTAGCTGAATCATTAGACAAAGCTGAATCTCCTACATTCCCCTACCTAAATATACTGCTGCGAATTTTGGCCACTCGCTGCATGATGCAAGCTGTTTATTTCTGCTCGGGAATGGATAATGATTTTCATCACTATGGTTTAGCCTCACCTATTTATACCCACTTTACCTCGCCTATTAGAAGGTACTTGTATTTTACAAAAGTTTCAGAGAAAAGAAGTAAGTGATTTATTTGTGAAGAAATTAGGGTGGTGTCCATTTAAAAAAAAAGTTTCTGTTCAGCGTTAGATTTCAGTTGAAACAGCAGAGGCTTACAGGGTGGTCCATCTTCATGTACGCTTCCAGGTTTACTGTCCATGACTCCTAAAGTTTAGTAACATTTTTAGAAGTATTTATAAAAATAATAGGAATACATCCCTAATGGCAGATGTCTGGCATAGAAATGCACTTCAGAGTCAGTCAGCATTAGTCTTAGCCAGAGACTGAGGCAGAGTTTGTTCAGTCATTTTTCAGATGGAAGCTGTGTTTAAATTTTGAGACTGCATTTTACATATGAAAACACTGGTAACTGGAAACCTGGTAACACAGCTGTTGCCTTGTAAAGAAATCATACTTCTTGGAAAACTAACTGAATTTTGAAGAAAATAACTGTTACCGTGCTCCTCAGAAACATTTCAAGTGAAATCCCAGTTCTGATGCATTTATATGGATAATTTGTGGAACTTCTAGGAGTCCAAATGGCAAATTTTAGTTCTTACCAGCTATATTAAAAAGTTCCTCACTGAAGTTCTAGTAAGTTATGTAACAAGAAGTTCAAATGTGATTATGCTTTGCTGATCAATGGCACCGAAATACTATTCTACACTAAATTTGTCTAATTTAATGGGAAAGGGAAGAGGGATTAAAATGCTGTGTTGAAAGATCATTCTTTAGTCTAAAAATAAAACTTTATTTTTTTGCAAACATTCATCTGCAGGCTCTATTGGTACAATAAAGAATTTATTTTAGCAAAGAGTATAACAGTATTCTGGCTCTGCAGTGCATCTTGGGTCAAGCAAAGAGATGGATGCTGAATTAATAGAGGGTGTTGCCAGCAGACTGTCACAATTACAAAAACTTAAATCTGTAGGATTCACGAAAACAAACGCATGTTCAGAAACTTTTTTATTCATTTTGAAAAACTGTGTCTTACTATGTCATTGATCGTTTTAACCTCATCTTTGCAGGTACGCTGATATCATAGTCCATCGGCTTTTGGCAGTGGCCATAGGAGCAGACAGTACTTACCCAGAACTTACAGATAAACACAAACTGGCAGAGATGTGTAAAAATCTCAATTACCGACATAAAATGGCACAATATGCACAAAGGGCCTCTGTTGCATTCCATACACAGGTAAGTAGTTCTGAGATGTTAGGATGAACTATGGACAACGCTAGTGCAAAACCAAGCAAGAGTGCAGAAATGATATAAAGGCTGAGGGATGCTTCTGACAAAAAGCTTAAAACATTACTTCGCTTGTTCTGAAAAATTCAGAACAGCATCTTGAGGATTCTTTCAGTTTTGTGCTTTTATAAATATGAATGCTTAATACTACAGAAATGTTATAAATGGTTTATGTGATTTTTTAAAATCTGCTTTCAGGATATGCTGTGTAATTATCACTAAGTATAGATGTGTATTTGAATGTTTCATTTTTCTGAGAGTTTATTTGTAATTCAGAAGAGAATGTTCTAATGCATTTTTTTTCTTATTTGTGTGTTTTACTTTTGTTACAGCTGTTCTTCAAAACCAAGGGTGTAGTAAATGAAGATGCATATATATTATTTGTGAGAAAAAATGCAATTGTGGTTCTGATTCCCAAGTATGGGTTAGAAGGAACAGTCTTCTTTGAAGAAAAAGACAAACCAACACCAAAATTGGAGTACAACAGTGAGGTATGTTCTTCTTATTATTATTATTCTTAAGGTTTGTTCTTAAACACCTTTATTTTTTGATTTGATAAGTGAGCAGAATGACTAAAATCTATTCTAGTTGGATTTAGAAGGGTAAGAGAGGCTTTTCTAAATCCAGGTTTATTAATCTCTAGTAGTAGTGCCACTATAATCTTTGTAAGTCTAAATAGGTAGGTTGTGACAGGAGTTTGTTTCTGTAATAGGTAGTACTGACATCTAATTACCTTTACTGCAAAAAATGTATGTACCACATCTTACAACACTGAATATTCAGTACAGTAATTTTTGGTTATTTTTATTAACATGTAACAGTGATATTTTCATACAAAAATATTTATTTGTATAAAAACATAAGACATTGAAAATAGTGAGTATTTATACAAAATTTGAACTTTCAGGTGCCATCACTTACTGTGGAAGACACAACATTACGTGTATTTGATAAAGTTAAAGTGAACATTATGTTAGATGATTCCAACATCCAGCATCAGAAAATGCGGATGGTCTTGGTAGAACCCAAGGTAAGGCACAAAATTCTTAGAACTATGTTATCCTTCAGTAACGTTAAAAAATCATCATGTGGTAAAATTGTTATTTAACCCAGAAAAAACATAATTTAGCAGCAGCTTGTTATGATAGCTTCATATCCACTCTCAGTAAAACACAGATCTGCCTTCACTGGCTGTTGAAAAGAATAACGCCCTCTTAAGTTAAACTTCTGTTCTGGACCCATCAGGGTATTTCCACTGTTGGGAAAGATGATGATTTGGTGAAGTAATGTATTGAATTTCACAATTCTGTAAACAAATGTCCCTCTGAAAATCTGCTGAAATTCTGTAGGATCTTCTCTTTGCTCCAGTGAATTACAGTGTAACTGTGATGGGTGGCTCAGAAGAAAACTGCTGGCTGTCAATGGCAGTTCTGTCTTATATCTCCCACAATACAAAAATTCTCTCTTGATAATGTCGTAAGAACTGTAATGTCCTAATAACTGTCTCTAGTGTCAAGACTTTTCAGTTCTAGCTTCTTTGTGCATTTGGGACACTGGGATTTTCACTTGCTCTCACACTTTAGACCTGATAAGTATTTTACATGACATTACAAGATTCTGCTCTTAGAGTAAGGTACATGTGACTTTCTTGGTAAACAAGGTGGTTGCAGCAATTGCGTATCCCTACTCACAGAGGAAAAAGACAACCCAGAACAAGCAAGAGCTTCTTTTTGTTTATATAGTCAAACATTATTTTTTTCCTTGAGAGCTCATGCTTCTAAACACATGTAAATATATTCTGACCTTTGAGGTGTTGTATGAGCCTGCACCATAGAATGGTTTGGGTCGTAAGGGACCTTTAAAGATCATGTACCTCCCCCCCCCC
>VXAZ01003791.1:0-41234 GCA_013399875.1 Gymnorhina tibicen | reverse complement strand
CCCCCCCCCCCCCCCAATGGGCAGGGATACTGTTCATGAGATCAGTTTGCTCAAAACCCCATCGAACCTGGCCTTGAACACTTCCAGGGATGGAGCATCCACATCTTCTCTAAGAAACCTGTTCCACTGCCTCATCACTCAAAGAATTTTTTCCTAATACCTAAACTAAACCTACCCTCTTTCAGCTGGGGGGGAGGGGAAGCCATTCCCCCTTTTCCTGTCACTGGATGCCCTTGTGAAAAGTCCCCCTCCAGCCTTCTTGTAGGCTCCCCTTTCAGGTCCTGGGAGGCTGCTCAAAGGTTTCCCTAGAACCTCTTCTCCAGGCTGAGCAACCCCATCTCTATCAGTGTTTTCTCATAGGAGAGCTGCTCCAGCCCTCTAATCATTTCTGTGGCCCTCCTGTGGACTTGGTCCAAGAGGTCCACATCCTTCCTGTGCTGGGACCCCAGAGCTGGATGCAGCACTGCAGGTGGGGTCTCACCAGAGCAGAGCAGCAGGGCAGAATCCCCTCCCTTGCCCTGCTGGCCACGCTGGTTTAGATGTTTGTCTTTCTGGGCTGCAGGTGTACATTGCTGGGTCATGTCCAGCCTCTCATCCACCAGCACCCCCAAGTCCTCAGCCAGGCTGCTCTCCATCTGTTCATCCCTAGCCTGTGTTGAGTTGCATCCCTGTGCTTTCAAAAACTGGGAGTAGACAATGAAAGTTGTAGCAGAAAGGAACCCTTGTGTCCTGTTGTGCATTCACATGCTGAGCTGCCCTCTGCTTGTGCTCACCAACTCTAGCTTGCAAGAGCTTCTGTTGTGGGCGTGACTCAGGAACATCCCTGTGGCCATGACTCCAGTCAGGGGGACACTTTGAAAACAGACACAAAGTAAGGCTAATGCAAGCTGATGGTGGGGTGCAAGCAACCTGCTGGCTTTGTCAGCAGCGGTGCTGCTGCTTCTCTTTGCCTTTTTCAGCTTTTATTTCAGGTGAGTATTGTACCTGTGATTGTTCTAAGATGGTAAATCCTTTTAGGTGATTTTCTAAATCAGAAGTTTCTGATGTTGACACAGTGTAGAAGGTCTGTACAAGTAAACTCAGGTTTTACCAGGATAGTAAAAATTGAATAAAAATGTTCTGACTTCTGATCTTTTCTTACTGTAGATACTAGGAAATGATACGCCTCCAAGTCTGTCTGCAGAGGCAAGCAGCAAAGACGAACCAGAGAAGAAGAAAAAGAAGCTACAAAAATAGCTGGATTTAAAAGTTAGGAAGAAATCCCAAGTACTTGCATTTACATATTTTTCCCTATGGGCAAAATGCTAGAAGGAGGTCTTGTTTACTTTTGAAATACACATTTTAATAATCTGTAAAGAATTTTTTAAAGCTACTTTTTTATGAATGCAGAACAAGTTTTAAAATCATGTATATCTACACCTTTGTCCTGTGGGTGAAAAATAAATATTTCTGCAAAGTGAAGAAATGATTGTTTCTCATTAATAGCTGGTGTGGGAGTCTGACAGAAATCAGCACTTCAGTGCATTCTCTTTAGCACCTCAGAACTGAAAGAAGTAATGGAACAATATAGGTATTAAAGAAATGTCTTTATTCTGTTTCACTTCTCAATTTACAGTTAGACATGTTAAAGGATTCTCATTGAAAGTACTGATATTAATTAAATGTAAACAATGACCGTTTTGTGCAATGTGTGCCAACCAATGCATTAAGAACAACTACAGAAACAGAATGGTCAAGTGATTTCCATAGTAATTTGCACAGTAAGTTTCTTCTACAAATCAATTGTACAAACATAATAAAAAAATAGGCATGTTTTCATAAAATAAATATTTCCCATCTAACTGAAGAGTACAAAACAGGACAGAAAATACAGGCAATCCAGGTGGGGGGATCCTTAATCACTTCTCACATTCACCCATTTCTGCTGTTAGTTTTTTCTTACCTTTAAGGAAACACTAATACAGGATGAAATTAAATACTTTAGTGATAGCTTTTTTACTTGTATATACTTCAAAAGCCTCTAATCATTGAACATATTATAAAAACAATGAAAAAGTTCAGTTAAAAAGTAAAACCAAATCTTAATTATACACATAACTCAGAAAATTTCAGAAACAGATCATAATTTGGACTTGCTTAACGTTCACTAAATTTACATTACTATTTTAGTAATCACAGTTGCAAAAATAAATCCTTTGTACAGTCTTTTCAGTTGATTATTGTTAAAATTATTATGAGAAACAGAAATGACACAAGGTCATACATAACTTTTAATTCTCAGACAAGTCGTATCCTGCTTTTGAGTGACAAAACTTAGAAGCTAAAGCTAAGAACATTTTGAAGGCCCTACTCTATAAAATTCATTTTCCAGAAGTCTGAGTTCATTTCCTACTTTTAAAAAAATTCATCCCTTAACAGTTACCAATTCAGCATATTTCCAGCTTCTAGCAAGGCACTGTTTGAAGATCATGAAATAGCTACTATATGACACTAGATTCCATTACTGTCAATCCCACATGGAATACAGAAATAGTGATTAAATTGCAACAGAAGTAAAAATAATGTACATCATGTTTGCTCAGTAGATTTCTAAAGTAAATTTTTTTATATTTATTTTTGCAATGTGAGAACTACAATCAAGTGATGCAGACAGACATTTCCCTTTTCCTTATATATGCTTTTCAGAAAGCCTTCACTAGGAAATTATTAATGAAAATATTTAAAGAACTGTTCTATTCAAACAACACACAACTCTCAGGTCTAACACACTGATTTTAATGCCATAAGATTCTGTTCACGCCTCCCCTTATGAGGTTTTTTTAAAATGCTGTCTTGCCTTCAAATTTAGGTCTGACCAATAGGTTTCAGGCCTAGTGTGCCAATAGCTGCTCATCAGCCACCATCTGTCACTTTGGTACAAGCTTTTCTGTGGGTTGTGGAATAGAACAGAAAGCAGAACTTCCATCCAGTATCCTGGGACATCCTCGCTATGAAAAGAGAGGAAGACTGCTTCACCTGGAACACTTGTTTTTGGACTTCTCTTTTTCATTAATCCAACAGAGTTTACCAGAGCTCTACATAAAAAAAGAACCTGGAAATACCAGTGTATCCCCTTATTTCTTCTTTCCTTCTTAGTCACTAGGGCCACAAGATTGCCATAGGGATTTTTTCCCCCTATTCACATTTATAAATTGCAGAAGGTTCTTCAAAACAAATACAAGCAAATTCAACCAAATCTGATTTGATAACACAAAGGGAGTTTGGGGCTTCTGAACCCCCTCAATCCATCATTTTAATTCATTGATCGTCTTCTTGAAAGGATCAAAGGTTTGCTTGTGTTAATACAATGGCATGCAAAAGTTAGTTATATTTTTAAGGATTTATCCAAATATTTTGGTAATTTCTGTAAGCAACATAAAAATACTAGGAATTAAACATAAGAATGAAGTGAAAATGTAATGGTTTACTTTAATAGAAGAAAGGCTGCACCATTTTCTTAGTGATGTGCTGAGACCAATGAATCTTACTGTGCCTTCTTAGGTTCCTTCCAAAGGGTACCAGAGCATCAATTTGGACACAAGTGTTCTTTAGAGACACTGGTAGTGTCAGGTGATCAACTCCAAGTTTAATACTAATAGAATTACCAAAGCAACAACACTGCCTTTTAATTTTAAGGTAACCAATAGTACATTTCACTTCAAGCACCTGGTAAACCTAACTGACAGATCACAGATTTCTCTCAAACCAAGGAAAAAGCTGTTCAGATAATTGCTAAACAACTTTTGACATAAAGCTTATTTTAAATAACTAAGAGAACTAAATTTGATGTTTGCTCTCATCACCCCAGCCCCCCGCAGTTCACTTCCGTCTAGTGACTTACTCTTGGTACCAGTGCTAGTATTTTATGAAGCCACACAATAAATCTGGTTAGAGAAAAGCAATCCAAATCCAGACTAATACCCCTTTTTCTTTCCCACAAAGAAAAATGTCCCTCATGCCTTTAGGAGGGACAAATCTTAAAATGTAGGTGTTTTTGCAGTTATATTGGTTCCTATGCAAGTTATCCTAGGCTGCTCATAGAATCCACCCTAATCGCAGAAGGAATACAATTCTGAAAAAAACCTATTGATTCTCTGTACCAAATCTAGACATCTTAATTTTCAAAAAGGATCATGTAATGATACCAATAAATTTCTTAATAAGACCTGTAAAATTCCACATTATTTAAGAACTCCCTTAACATATACCAAACAGTTCATTACATTTGCATTAGAAAAGCAAAATAGCATGTATAATCCAGGTAATTGAGGTCATATGTATAAAAATTTATTAGACACCACAGTTTAAGTTCTCCATCAGAAAACTACATACCACTTTTGTGAAATCCCTGAACTTGATTTTCATTTTTCCAAGCAGAAATGTTGCAAGTTGCATTTTTACCAAATACTGTGCTATGTGTTTTGGCTTTTTGGAAACAGGATTGCTTCTCTGGAGATTTTGCTCTCAGCAACTGATTGTCCTTATGGCTTAAAACAGAACACTCCTAAGGTGAATAAAAAAAAGTTAAGTTTTAAAACCATTTTAACAGAAATTCTCCAAAAAAAGCAAGATCCAAGCTTACTATCTGCAAATTTCAAGTATAGTAAATACCTTAAGTACCAACTCTACTCTTCTGAAATGAGAAAGAAATGAAGTAACATGTTTTCTCTACACAGATCTTTGAGATGTGCTGTCTGCAAGAACCACCTCATTTCAAGGGCTCACATGTCATGAATGAGCGAGACTTGAATCTTTCAGCCTGCAATGTCTGTACTTTTTTCTTTTCGTTCCCTGGGGGCTCTCAGTTGTATGAATGTTGAATGAAGCACTTAATGCCTTCACACTTTAATCCTAATCTAAAATGCAAAATTTGGTTTAGTCAGGATCCAGCAGTTCAAAGACTAACAGTGGGAAAAGGCAGCTGCATGACATTGGCCAGTCCCTCTAGGACAGGTTTGATTCTGGTAAGTACATTCAAACGTAAAATCCATGTCCAACGGGGTGACTGGGGCAGGATCTTAGATGAGTATTTTAGAAGTTAATGACAAAATATCCATCTATTGTTCTTGTAAGGGCCCATTTGTCCTAATCTTAAATGAACAGAGTTTAAAATTTGATGTCAGTGGTCTGTAAGACGCCATCAGTCTGCACTTCCCCTTGGCAGAGAAGTGGCTTTTAGCATATCACATCCAGAAGTGAAGTCAGGGCTGAATGGGTTTACTTGAGGTTTTTTTATAATCTGGTACTAATGGTTGGTACTGTCTCCCCTTGAAGGCCTTCCAAGACACAGCAGACCATAAACTACTAGTTTGTAGCACCATGTGACCATAATTACTGAGAGAAGATGATCTCTGCTCTCTTCTCCAAAGAAACTAGCCTTGCTTCCAATTCTCTGGAAGAAGTAGAACTCCTTCCTGTCAATCACAAGATTAAGGGGTTAGGAGCCTTGCTAGATATGTATTGTCTTTTGTAATTTGTTTTTCAATAGGGCTTGTAATTGAAAGACTGCACCCATGCAGAAAGTTCCCCACCAAGTCACCATGCCAGGTGTGGTCTAGGACTTGATGCTACGTTTATAAAAATTAGCAGTAGACAATTTTTCCCCAGAAATGTCCTTCTCCACAGGCACATGTTTAAAAACTTAGCAATAAATGAAGCACCAAGAACAAAAGAAACAAAAATAAGAGACAGACTACAATAGTCATGAGCAGCCCCTCACTATTATGATTCATGCATATACCTCAGTCCGCTTTGCTTTTATCATAAAACATTAATTCTATTGCCAATTTAAGAGATTTGTCCTGTGTTTATTCAACATAGTATCTGAAATGATGCTACATCAACATCTTTATTATCACCGGATAGTCTCTCCCCCTCAGGCTCCCTGAAACCAAATAATATGAGGAACGGATGCTTTAGATGGGAAGCCTATCACTTTTTTACCACAGTTTAACTCCTACCTTTGTTCTAAGCAGCTGAGATTTATTCTGAAACATGACAGTATTCACATCATTTTCTCTGCAACTGCTTTCAGCCCCTGCAGTATCCATAATGCTATTTCCAGAAGTCTGTGTGTTGTAACCACTGTCCACCTGAAATCAAAAAGCAGGGCTTGGAAAATGTGCTGTAATTTAACACAATTAAATCCCGCAGATACCTGATTGATTTGCATTTGATTAACAGAACTTAATCCAACAAACCAACTATGACCGGTTAATAACAAAAGCAAATTATAAGCACGTCTGTCAGAATTATTTTGGATTAAGTTAAATATACTACTGCACATAGCAACACAAAAATAATTATAATTGCTATGCTAACTCCACCGAAAGAGGGGATGAAGGGAAGGGATAAATGTCATGATACCACCTGCATGCCATATCCAATAAGAGAAACTAACAATTACTTCCAGATTAGTACATGTATTCCCACGTTATGTCGAGCTCAGTTTTACAGAAAAACAAAAAAATATTTTTACCTGAATACTACTGTTGTCACAAGGAATTGTGCTGCTTTCTGCAAGAGGTGACATGCACATGTGAGAGCTTTCAATACTGAAAGTAATGCCTGTCATGAAGCTGGTCATTGGTGTATTGCTACTGCCAACTGCTTCTTTTATCCAAGTGTTTTCCTCTGACACTTCAGCTGCATCAGCCATGTCTACAGTATTGTTTTCCTTTAAGCCTTCTATATCCTGAAATGATGACAACCTTTGATGACAACCTTCTGAGTGATCTGGTGCAATAGACACAGTTGTCACCACGAGATGTGTACCATGTGCAAAAGTATCACTGTCTTCCTGACGTAAGTTTCTTCCATTATCCATTTCTGGGAACCGAGCTTCTGCTGGAGAAGCATTTTCCTTGTCTTCCTCATCCTCATCATGATTCTCAACTGCAATTGGTATTCTAATGACAGAAGTCTGATATTGGGCAGTTCCTCTACAGGCTCCAAGCCTCATAGGAGAGCAATTTTTAATTGGAGAACAACCATCTATGTAAGGACTTCTTGTATTTGGGGGTGTCATTCTATTTGAGGAAGAAGGAATGTCTGGAGAGCGAAAAGTAAATTTTCTTTGGTCTGAAAAAAAAACAAGCAAAGTTTAACTCCACCTGGTATCTGATAGAAAAATTGATCATTCTTAAAGCCCTACAGTCCACTTAATAATTTACAGCCAACTACAGAGTATTTCACTGACTCCTGCCTCCCAACCCAACCAAACAAGCAAACCCAAAAAGCAAACCAACCACCCCTACATTTTAACTACCATGATAAAGGCACATTTTTATCCCATTTTACCACCAAATTTCTTTGACATGATTTGCTGTATTGGAGACCTTGTATTTTCAAATGTCATTACTATATAGTATTCAAAGGAAAAAGTGTGAAGGCTGGTTCTGTGTTTTTTTCCCGAACAAGTATCAATACATAATCTATAAGCATTTAAATTTTTGGCAGCAATGAAGTTTCAGATCAAACAAGTGAGAAAACATCTATGCAAACTCCACGTATAATAGTGTAAAATACCTTTCATCAAAATGTGTAAAAATAATGTATAAACATGTATAATCACATACAGACAAGGCATTAAGCCATACCAGGTATGGACACAGCATGAAACACTGACATTTTCTAGAGCAATGAGGACACAAAATGTTTGTGATTACTTCACTAGTCATTTAATTTCAAATAATCTTCATGTTGGCATGATTTGAAAACTCAAGCTAAAGATTCTTTGCCCATTAACATTAAAATGTTTCAGGCTGGGTCAAATCAGAATTGTAACCTGACTCAGTTCAGGCATGTGGCTTTAAAACCCCTCCCACACTAAATTAACCTTTTAACTTTTCTTCATTCTTATTAGGTCTCAATGCCTTCTTCCAAAATATTTTCTCTAGTTGATCTGTTGCAAGTGTATACATTTCATTGTTTCACGTATTTCACTGCTGAACAGATGTGTCATATAGGAGACTGCTGGTCTGCCAAGCACAGGAACTCGTCTCCGAATAGAAGGAAGTTCCACTAAGAATTTTGGAGTATTTATAAGAAAAAATATTACTCAAGATATAGTAATACATATACAGTTAAACCATACCTGAGAGTGGTGTTTTTCTTATGTGAAAAGCAATTGGTGAAAAAGCAGGAGAACCATTATGTGCAGGAGACCCCTCTGAAAACGTGGGACTGGTTATACTTCCCAGACTATAAGCTCTTGTTCCTCCCTGAATAGGACTTGATGAAAACTGACCCTTCAGAATAAAAAAAAAATCAAACCCACTGAGCATTATTTTCATAATCTAAACTTTGGCTAATATGTGTATATAAAATTGTTCTAACTAAAAAGCTTAATATGGCAGCACTGGGCAAGACTAATCCTTTACAATGACAATCTCTGTCATTAGTTTAGCTTCAGTATTTCAACTGCAGCTCTTCACCTGGACCTTATGCCTCCACACAGGGGAAAAGAGCAACGGACTCAAGCGGTCACGTAATATCAGCTAGGATCATTCTATCCATTATATTTAAGAACTATGAGAAACCTAAATAGAGAAAAAATGTTATCTGTGTATCTAGTCAAGTGCTTAATCTAAATTTCTTACTCATATCACTGCAGATGAAAGTCAGCCACTATTTATATTTTAATGTAATCCATGTTAGCTACTTAATTAAGCAGCAGATAAAAAACAAAAGTATTTCTCCTTAAGAAAAGAGAATAGTGGTCTTGACCTTGCTTAAGACTATCATGCAAAAAACCAACCAAACAAAACTAAACCAAACCAAAACAAATGCAATGAAACAACAACAAAAAACAACCAAAAACCACCAAACCAAAACCCACCCCCTCAAGCCCCCATCACTTTGGGCACTGTAATTATATTGTAGGAATTCTTTACTAGGTTACCTTTTTTTTAAACTACACTACCCTAGTGTAGCTAGGTTTTTTCCACGCACTTCAACCATGAAACAGATAAAACTGTATCACCTAAACCACTTTAGCTGTGCTTTGTCCACATGGGGATAAGGTTCATTTTGTTTAATTTAAAAATGGGCATTACAGTCTGTGTTTTAATAAATGTCTAGTCATCTGAAAACTCTGGCTGACGGGAAAGAAAAAAGCATATTTAGCACTGCACTTCAAAGATCCACAAGTCATTTCTTCCACTATAAATGAGTTTATGAGATTTAAGGGAAATAATTATATCGCATGTTCATATCAACTGGTATTGTGGACAGCAATTCATGGATTTAAACAGGACTTTTTTGTATACACGTTTTATGAAAAAAAGAAAGGTTTTAACATGCTTTCAGCAAGTCTTTTGTATGTTTTAATTCCTACCTTTTCGTAACAAAATTAAAACATAATTCCCTCTACAAAAGAATAGCAGTGATGCCATGATGATTTTTGTCTTTTTTATATACCCCTTTATATACCCTTTTATATAGCTTTTATGTATCCTCAGTGCTTTTAGCCCACATACTTGTAATTCCCTAAGTCTGATAATTTAGCTTAGACCCAAAGTTCCATTAAGGCAGGAGACCAAACATCCTGGAGACCTCCTAGCTGGAGGCCAGAAAGCCCTATGCTATACTGAGAAACCAAGGTCTTCCCTAGAACATATCCTGTAAACTAAGACAGGCCCATCCAGGGGGGAATTCTTTGGGATGGGGGGTTCATTCGAGCCTCTCATTGGGGAACCTTTGACAGATATGCTAATTTGCAAGGCCTGTAAATTGTGTACGCGACCTATCGTGGGCTTGCATTTCGGCGCATTCCACCTGGACAAAGCGGTGCACCTAAGGGATCCTTAAATAAATACCGAGGTAAAAACCCTTTCTTCCTTTAACCGTGTTTGGCTCTTAAATTTAAGGCCAGAGAAAGGCAACAGCAGCATAACAATTTTAAATGATAAAAAGTCAGTTAGATATTCTTTCAAGACTTTGGTTCACAAATTTTTTTCAGAATCTGGAATTTGAAAAAGAAAAAAACCAAACCACCACCTTTTAGTCTAACACCTACTCTCTCATGAAGTACATCCGACCCAGCCCACAAAACAGGCTACTTACTGAACTAGATGTGTCCAGGGGGCTTCTGCACCGGACTGGAGATAATTCTATTGAACAAAGCACTCCAAGTGGCTGACTACCACATGGACTATGCAGGGTAGGGGACAAACATGCAGATACATTCCCATTTTCTTCTAAAAACAGCTTTCTTCTGAGTGATGAGGAGCTCAGATTTTCCTGAGACTGATCTGCAAATTCATCAGTTCTAAAATATTCACCTAGAAATGTGGGGGAGAAATTGTTCCCAATAAGAACGCAGGAAAAAAATACATTCCATTACAGAGACATATATAATTAAATTAAAACATTTAATCCAGTTTACCAATATAGCAAATAAGTAATCTGTTTAGGCACCTATCCCAAAGGATTGCTTGACATCCCTACAAAAAGTCACCTCTGTCTACTAAGCTTCATTCCACTTCTGCCCATCATCCCTTAATACTAAAGTCTGAATTAAAAAAAAATAAAAAGTATTGGCTTGTATCTACTTATTGGTCTTTTCCCAGAACTCTATTACTCCTCACATCTGAGCTGTCAAACATGGATTATTTTACTACCAAGCAAACCTAGACTCTTTCAGGTCTCCCATATGCTTTGATGGTCTTCATGATACATCCACAGGCAAAACAGATTAGGCTTGAAGAAAGTCCAAGCAGTTAGCAGTTTACATTAGAAAAGAACAAACTACGACCCATTAAAATATGCTCAGATTTACCACATTATTTTAGGTTTTTTGCTCTTGCTCTAGTTGGATATTCCCTGTAGGAGTAATTTTTCATGAACTCCCAAACTATGTATTGATGGAAGCACTAGTTAAGACAAAAAGCAAAGGCAATAGATACGGTTCTGTTTCGTTGGCCCACAGTCTGGGTTCTGAATTTCAACAGTGGGACAGGAACATGCAGCCAAAACGCTCTGAGCTAGCTGTACCCAGTGTTCCCACCTATGAACTGTAAGATCAGGCCCTTCCAGCCCCCTTGCCTGAGAAGGTGGCAGCAATTGCTTGATGTAGCACTTATCATCAGACAGTTAATTTGGACTCTAGCCTCCTGACTCAGCAGTCATAGCTTTTTTGCCACCACACAACTTCTAGTCCCCACCATGGCTTCAGGTACACTAAAGGCAGAGTTAGAGCACAGCTTTACTCAAGGCAAGGTTGGGCTTTGAGCCTCCTGGCCAGCATCTGTAAACCAAACAGCTCTGCTAAGACAAATTACTGCTCTGTTTGGGGGAGCACAGGGTATCTTCTGCTTATAACCTTTCAGGCATTCAGAACTGTTAACCAATTTCATAGAATCATAGAGTATCCTGAGTTGGAAGGGACACACAGAGATTATTCAAGTCCAACTCCTAGCCCTGCACAGGACACCCCAAAAGTCACACCGTGTGCCTGAGAGCATTGTCCAAATGCTCTTGAACCCTGTCAGGCTTGGTGCTGTGATCACTTCCCAGGGGAGCCTGTTGTCAGAGACTGAAAATAGTTAATGCCTCAAACACTGATGTAGAGTTTTAAAGAAGCTTCAGCTACAGAAACCTCCCTGAAGAACTCTGAACTGTAAGTCGAACTGCTGATTAGATTAAAGGAAAAGCCATTGTTCAGCTTCCCTCAGGCTGNCACCCATCCTCCGATTACACAAACTGGCCCAGCTGTGGAACCCCCAGCCCCACGGGACATCCACGTGAGAGGCTTTGCCCCACAGGACTGCAGTGATGCCACAGCCCCAGAGACTGCTGTAAGAGGCTGCCCCCTTCCCCAGGGGGACGTGCCCGCACATGCCTGCCCAGCCTGAGCATAGATACCCATCAGATTCCATGCTTTGCTGGGGGGACCTTCACTGCCAAGACCAGCTGGAGAGGATCAACAGAACATCGCTGGGATCCACGGAGTGGTGACATTTTCCTTATTCTGTCCCTGTCACTTTCTTTCTGTCCCCCCACCTATTTTCTACATTTTCTACTTCTTTCTTTCTTTCTCTCTCTCTCTCTCTCTTACATTTACCATCAATAAAACCCATATTATTGTCACTGGCATATGGTCTTGTTTGCACCTTAATTTGGGCAGAGGAATTTCTAAGGAACCTTAAGAATAATCCTTAATTGGATCATAACACTTGTTCAGTGCCCAACCATCCTCTGAGTGAAGAATCTTTTCCTGATATCCAACCCAAACTTCCCCTGACACAACTTCAGGCCATTCCCACAGGTCCTGTCACTGGTCACCACAGAGAAGAGATCAGTGCCTGCCCCTCCTCTTCCCCTCATGACGAAGTTGTAGATGGCAATGAGGTCTCCCCTCAGTCTCCTCCAGGCCGAACAATTTCCAGTTGTCCTCCATATCCCTCCTTTTTTATCTTTACGTCCACAGTCTCATCATTTAAGTCACATGTCCCATGAAACATGCAGTAACTGTCTGTTTAGAACACATACTTAAAACTTTCATTCACACATTTTGTTTTCAGTATTTCACAAGACAAACACCCAGCCAACAGTACAAACCCAAGTTTTCTATTTAGACATTCATAATTAAATTTAGATATTGCATGACATACCTAGTATTTTCTCTAAATTAAAATCCACTGGCAAAGACAGTACTGTCTGACAAGCAGCTGCAATGAATAAAACCAACAAAATTAGCTTACAGTGACCTTTTACTAAAGCTGTAGAAACAAAAATTCCCTTTCAAATTGCACTGCAATTGAGCTATTTAAATTACAGTTGCAATAAGGAAAAGTGTTAATTAAAGTACGATTCTGATTTGACAACACTACATGCAGCACACTAGGCTTAGAGATAAAAACCCAAGAGTTTTAAGAATGCCTCTCTAGAGGCTTTTATGTTAACTGAGAAGAGAGGTCTCTCAAGAAAGGAAGGATTCAAAAGGAAGTGGCAGAAAAATCAAAATACCTTGGAGAAAAACAGTACCTATCTATCTAAAATGATGCAGTTTAAAAGATGTATTAAGATTTCTGATATTTATTTGGCACAGAAAATAATCACGATTCTCTAACCCAAAACAATCCCACATATTAAAGGTTTCTTAGAACTGTAATTTATTGTAAACCTGAAGTTCACATTCACTTTTTAATCCAGAAAAAGTACATAGACTGAGTTGGAAAAAATGCACTCCACAGTCTACAGAGGACTTAATTTTTTACTTCAAAAAAATACAACAGAGTATATTAGAATTAAATTATTATGAGAAATGGATATTAAAATTAATAGTACTATACAGTTTAAGAAAAACTATTCCTACAGTAATACTAACAAACAAATAATTTCCTTTTGAAATTAAACAGCCATTAAAAATGGGTTATTTTTCTTCAGAGAAAGCCTGTAATTTTAGGCATTGCCTTTTACTCACCATTGCTTTTCCCAGGCTGCAAGCTCAGCTGTCTTCCAATTGGAGAAATGTTATTTATATCTATGGCTGTAAAACACAGAACTTAAAATTTAAACATGCACTCTGTATAGTTTTGAAATGCTGCAACATTAAATTACAATACTTAATACAACCAAACAAAACTTTTGCATCAATGTTTGGAAGAGATTAGAAAGGAGTACTGAAAAAATGTTACCACTATAGCTATCAAGAGCATTTCAGCACATTTCTATTAAAAAAAAAGCTTTGTGAAGTAGCATCAACATTGCCCAAAACTTTGTCTTCTCCTGTCCCTACATAACAGAGATTTAAAACAGACTACTTCATGCTTAGCTAAACAGGGTGTGTTCAGGTAAAACACATTTCCAGAAAATCATTCAGTCTGGACTGGAGAAAGGTGAAGAAACACTTCATCTTTTTTATACAGCTGAAGAACACAGACCATTTACTTTCACCATTCACTTTACCAGATCTGAGATTATGCTTTATGTTCTCTGCCCCAAAAGTTACCATCTTACAACTGACAATTAAAAATACACTATCCACAAGCTGCATGTCCGTGATAAAAAAAATTAAACACCTTAGCCTTTTCCAAATCTTGAAAAATCCCCACTTATTTAAGACTTTCATACCAAACAACAGGACATGCAAACAACACTTTACAGCTGACATTTGTCCATCTTGTAATCCATTTGTTCTGTATTCTGCTGGTTATATATAAACTTCAGTAAGAGCATTACGAACAAAATCTAACAGTGGCATAAATGAAAAAAACTTAGAAAACCCATGACTAGTGGCAGTGAGCTAGCAGGATGACAACAGGAATTTATGCTGCAAGTAAGGGTAAAAGAATACAGAATTCCATTTCCAATACGCTTCTACGGTGAGGAAAGCAGTCGGAGTAAGAGGACATGCAAATATCTGAAGAAAAAAGTGAAGTAGAAGACTTGGGTATTACCAGTATCAACAAAGTTGACAGTTATAGATACAAAGTTATGTGTGTAAATTAAAATGGCTGCAGACAGGTTATTAAGTAGAAAAATTTAAGAACAAAGAATAACAAAAAGGAAAAATTACGTAAGGCTTTTGATTAATAAATAATTTTTAAACAAAGAAAGCACTTGGAGACAACAGCTGAAAATCAATCAGTTGTGCCATATTATATCACTGGTTCTTAAAATTTAAATCGAGGTTAAAAAAAAAATTATGCTTGATAATTTCTCCAAAAGCTACATTATTTTGGGTGGACACACAAAAGCAACTTACATTTAGTTGAATTAAACTGAGAAACTTGCTTGCCTTCATGTTCAATCCACGGAGAAGGAACTATGAGTTTTTTTGTGAAAAACTGGAGTAGAATAAAAACAAACCATCTCAGCACTTTTTTAAAATTTCAACTTAAATTTAGACTACTACCCTGAACAGGAAAAAAAATGTAGAACATTTCATTATTTTAGGCCCAAAGAGGTTAAAGAAAAAAGCAGTTTGATTTGAAGACCCCTGTGTTCTTTATGACACACAGCACCTCAGATCTTTCAAGTCCTTAGAGTGAAAACTATACACAAGTTTCATTTAACAATAATTATTCATTTTAAAAATTGAATTGTCACTACCATGCTTCTTGCATAGTAGTTTAAAGTAATTATTTTTATATTTGCAGTTTGTTAAGTTTTATTTTGACAATTGAGCTATTTCACAGAAGTGATAAAGAGACACTGCAGTAACAGTAAAAGCGATAAACCACGGTTTTTGGCAACATTATCAGTGTCAGAGTGTATAGCTAAATTGGTTAGTGGTAAAACACTTTTGAGTACTGGCACTTCAGACTTTCTCTGTGAACCAGAAACTCTATCATCACAGTTGCACTGTGGAACACCCTGATGCTGAGGAGATGAACACTGTCACAAAGCTTCAAGAAACACATGGCAAATTCTGTTCTCACAATACATGCAAGACATTAAGTGAAAAAAACTCAGCTTGGAACACGCAACTATTAAAGGCATAATTTTTATCAGAGGCAGGGTTTCAAGCTGCTGAGCTGCATAATCCATTACATTACACCTCACAAAGAGGAAATATCCCTTTTAACGCAAATTTAGAACAACACAGCATCTTAGCTGCAGGCCAACTACACAGCTCCTTTAAGGAATCATAAAATATTTCTTGTTTGTAGAGACAGAAACTGATAGACCTGCATATCAGAGCCTTATTTTATTTTTTTTTAACTGAAATAACATTGACGATTTCTGTAGCAAATATTTTAAACATTTTACTTTTCCTTCTCTGCTAGACAAATGAATAGTGAAAAATAAAATGAAAAATGGATGGAAAGATACAAGCTACCAGAATAGTCTTCCATCCAACTAAGCACAATTTGGAAGAAATTTAAAAAATCACAAAAATTCTGCAATATTTTAAAAAATGCAATATAACTCCAACAGTTACTGTAAACCCCCAAATTCTCAATCATTATTTTTAACCAGAAGTTAACTATTTATAAGAGTTATATTACAGCTACATTACCACTAGTCAAGAAAAACAAAAGAAAAAATGTGTTGTTTTGACCTACACGTGTTTGAAAGAAGATAGGAAGAAAAAGAGTGTGTGGATTCCAACTACAACTGCAAGGAATGAGGGTGCAAAATTACTTTCTTACTGAAATATAATAGGCTTATGGGTTTTGAAATCATGTAATAGACATGGATCTTTTCTGTAGATAAAACAAATCAATATTTGATAGCACAAAGTTTTATTACCTCCTCAATAGCTTTTTGCCTTCTGTCTTCTGTCTCCTTATCAATTCTAAGTAACAAATGAAAAACAACTCAATTATCAAAACCATCACATAAGTAGGAAAAAATGTAAAGAACAGCCATATAATAATTTATAGATGCTCAAGAGAAACTTTATAAATGAAATTGCACTAAACCCTAAATCTTATGATGTTTTTACTCTTACATGCAATAATCTCATACAATAAATTTAGAAATATAAATGCACTTTTCAATTCAGTTGATTTGAAGAAGATCTGTACCATTTAAAAGTACATAATTGCAAACATTCTGTTTACTCAGCATGTACTCTCAATCATAACTGATCTTCCAAAATAATGTCATATGAATATATTTTACTATTAAAGTTAACATGAGATTAGACTTGCACTATAAAACCAAGCAGAATAAAAAACTGAGCTGTAAAGAATTAAAGTGCAACTGCAAACACTTCTGGAATTTGCACACTCAAATTCCTGACACAGCCCACTTTCCCAGCACAGAATTCTCCCTAATCAAATACATAGTCTGCCACATTTTCTTCAGTTTAGAATACAGTATATTTCAGTTTCTACCAACAAATTTATTTCCTTATGCAGCTTTTAACTTAGTTTTTAAAAACAATTGTAATTACTTTAGTTACCTCATGATGTGTGAGGTTCTATATTTCCTTCGAGCCTGACTTTCAGTTACTGCTATGTAAGTTATTGTAATATTTTTTGAAGCTTATAAATATTCATCATTGCCTCAGCTGAACCACCCAATACTTTCATACATAGTTACTATACCTGAATTACCCTTGAATAATTTTAGAAATCAGTCAGATAACAAGATATTATTAGATACACAACCACACATAGATGTGCCAAATACATAAACTCTCACAGTTCTCTCTTTTATGCTTATCAGACTCTGAATATATCTGCAGTGTTTGGACATGCCACCTTCAATTACATCTGCCTAGATAATGCTAAAGTGACAGTTCTATGGAGACACCTGCAGAGTTATAGTACCAAAAAAAATAAGCATACAATCACTGTATATTAATGTATATATATGCAGTGAAACATGCAAGCATGGACACAGCAAATCTACACATAGTCAATCTAGCCTCTTTCTAGTCATAGCAGATTATTTAAAAAAAAAATGAATAATCACAGTGGATATGAAACAGCAGGACAGACTGAAAGGACCCACTGACACAATGCATGTTTAGATCTATGGGCCATACCACTTATCACCACTGAAACTGTCACCCAAGCCATCTACATTAAAGCTAGTTTGTCTGAATAAGGTTCCAGAAACAATGTCATCAAATGCCTAAAAACCTAAGGCTTAAGGCTTTATAACATATAAAACGCCTTAGAGTCTGAAACCTGCTGGCTGCTAGAGGAAGGACAGGAAACATTAGGACCTGGTGATTCAGATACAGGGGGGGACAGTTATAGTCCTATAGCTTTTATTATTCAGAAAGAGAGATATCGGTTCAGTCAGACACTAAGAACAGTAAGTTACTTCACAGCATTTTTTATGATGAGGATGTTGAAACGCTGGAACAGATTGCTTGGAGAGGTGGTAGGTGCCCAGTCTCTGGAAACATTCAAAATCAAGGCGGATGGGAGTGAGCAACCTAATCTAGACAGGACTGGCTTATTATTCTATTCCTGCAGTGCTTCATGCCATAAGGAGCAGTTCTTTGTGCAAGTTTGTATCTGAGAAACGTTCAGGAGAGTCTACAGGATTCACGGTTAAGGCCTCCCCTGGGCTGGTTTCACTTGGCATGTCTTTTCCTACCACCAGTGTGTAAAACTATCCCTCAAGGTAAGTTCCAAATACCAAGACTGTTTTACCTACCCATTTTCCTCATGCAAGTTATTTTCAGAGAAAGGAAAAGAGTTGAGATAAGGTCCCCAAACTATTTCAAGTAACTAGCACTGGTCTCCCCTCCTTCACATTAAGTCTAATCTATACCTTTCAAAGAGTACTGGGGCTTCCCCAGCTAGTTTTCCCAGGTCTACCCTTCTGCAGGAGCCCCAGAGAGCTAAGAAGCCTCACTATGGAGCATTCTGAGAAGATAAACTGTGTTGTAACAAGGAGCAGAAGAGGTAGCCTGGTAATGATCACTGGCAGGACATTTTCTTGTTTCCACTAACTGCTTTTCTCTGGCTGTCTTCCAAACTGCAGAGTGGATCAGCAGTTCTTAACATTAAGAGGAAGCAACACAGAGGCAGCCTCATCTAAATATTATATCCACATCATGTAAAAAATTATGTTAAAAGATTTGAATAAGAAGTCTTTAATGCTATGCTGAAATATTAATAAAGCAAAAGAACAGTGTTCTAGTATTAAAGCTAAGTTAGCTACATAAAAATAGATTGTAAGTTACCTAGCATGGCTCAAATACATTCCTTGGCGTCGAATGTCTTCTGAGTCAATTTCCACAGGATTTATTAGAGCAAGCTGATCAATAGACCATCTGAATTTTCCTGGTGTCTAAAAAAAGAAACAGGCATCTTAATGCTTGCTGTTCTACAAAGATACAAATAAAACCACAGGACAAATCTCTGTGGAACATTACAATCACAGCTTCCATATAGTTTCTGTCAAAGACAATCAAAAGTGTTTCTATTTAAATGATCTCACTGTAAAAAAAAAACAAACTGGTAAGTCAGTCAGGCTTCTTGTCCCGGTAGTGGTATCACAATGATTTACAAGACAATATCAAGTGGAAGGTTATAGCTGGTATTTACAAACTGAGGTGTCAGTTTCTTCGCAATTTCTGAGGACAGGTCTACTAAAGATACGTAACTTGGGATAAAATTAAGCTGCTTCTTGACTGCACAATCCAACCTGTGGTTCCATGAAGATCCAGTATCCATACCTAACCCAAGTTATCCAAATATTAGAGCAGTCTTCCTTTCCCTTCCCATTTCTGAGAATACCAGAGCTGCAACACCATGTACATCCTGCAAAGTCTCCCTCATAAATGCCATGCATAGGGCACAATAAAATCCAATTCAGAAATAAAGTAGCTTTATTTAACAATTTATTTAACCCCTTTATTGAACAATTACAAAGTATGGTTCAAACATACTCGGAAAATTATCTACCAACTGAGTCTTTTTAGTTTCATTATCACAGGATCATCTGTACTGCTTATCACAAAATAATTTCAACTGCACACCAGTATGTAATTTGCAACTAAAAAAAAAGTTATAGATACACAAAATCATTAACTTGAATACAAAACCAGCTCACAACAGAAGTACAATTAAGTTTTATTTGCAACCAGTTTGCTTAGCAGCTAACTAGAAACTGGTTTTCTCCACTTTAGGTGAGACCAGAGTTCCAACAACTGTCCTTTATCTACTTTCTACTGGTTTTAGCACTCAGTCAATATTTAAAGACAAACTAAATTTAGAATGGGAGAAAGACTAAGTGACAATATTAGTATTTAAAAGCAGCATAGTTCTGTAAAGAGAAGAAACTCCAAAAGCCACCAAAGTTCTTTAGCTTGGTACATACATTAAAGCACACTATATAAAATACCTTTTTTAATGCATTTGAAAATATTAGCACTATATCTGTACAGTTACAAAATTAATGACTGGATCTTACAGATGAGGATTTCGTTGACTTAAAGACCGAAGGACTGGAGACAATCTGCTCCTGAAGAGTATAATAATCACTGGGACTTTCAAAAGGATTCAGGATTGTGACTCGTCCTGGAGTTTCTGGTGTTATCTGCATTTTAGCTTCTTCTGTATCACCCATAACACTAAGCTATACCTGAAAAAGAGAGAGAGGGAGAGCAAAATTAAGGAAAACAATGAAATCGCACTTTTGACATTTTAGGGCCACCCTGAGGGCTTTGGGAAGAGAGGATTAATCATTTTAAGGCACCAGCAACATTTCAAAAACTAACAGAAACGAAGTTAGCTTGGACCTACTGACACGAAGTTTATAATTAACGCTGGTACGAACAACCACAAATAAATAATGAAAACGAGATAAGAAAGAACATGAAGAGGGGGATTAAAAAACCCAAACAAACACCAAAACAAGGGCGAAGCAACAAGCAAACAGAAGAAAAATCCAACGAACAAACAAAAAATCCCCAACTAAGCACCAGAAGAGACCGAACGGCCGTCCTGCCTGCACACGGGACGAGCCAGGCAGCTCCGGCTGCGGGGACGCGCGGTGCTGCCCGAGCAGCCGGGGCAGCAATAACGCCCCGGGCAGGTCCCGCTCCGCCCGGGCGCAAAAACCGCCCATCCTCCGCCTCAACGAGCCGGGGGCAGCCCCAGCCCTCGCGGAGCTCCGGCGGCGGCGCCGCTCCCTCCAGCAGGAGGGCAGCTCCCGGGCCCCGGCGGCTCCCGCGCCTCTGGCCGCAAAGGGGACGGGAGCCCCGGGGGAAGCGCGCCCGCTCAGCCCCTTCTCACACTTCTCCCCGGGACGGTGCCACCGCGCCAAGCCGCTCGCCGCTCTCCCAAGCCCCCACCGCCGAGAAGGCGATGCCGGGGATGCCGGGTGAGCTGGGAATGCCGGAGACGCGGACACAACCACCTGCCACCGTTACCGAGCCGCCGCCGCCGTGCCGCTCCCGCCGCCGCCGCCGCTCCGGGCGGCTCTTTAGCCAGCCCCGCCCCCTCTGCGGACTCTGACCAATCACGGTGAGCGGTGTGCGCCGCCGGGCCAATGGCAGGGCTCCCCCTCTCTCGAACGGGCAAATCACCAGGGGCGCCGCCGCACGAATTCAAAGAAAGCCCGCCCCCGCCGCGCTCGCGCTGCGCCGGGGAGTCACGTGGCGCCGGAGGGGCGGGGCCGGGCCTGGGCCCGGGCGTGCGAGGGGCGTTCCGCTTCCGGGCGCCGCGGGGTCGCCATGGCGAGCAACGCCGCCAGCCTCAACGCCGTGAGGGAGACCATGGACGGTGGGTGACAGCCGCGGGGCAGGGCCGCGCAGGCTGCAAGGGAGAGTGAGAGCCTGACCCCGCCGTGGGCCGTGGACAAGGGCGGCTCTCTTGGGAGGAGGGGTGTGGGTTGCGGCAGCTGAGAGATGCAGCGCGTAGCAGTTTCTTTTTTACGTCGTGTCACCTCGTGAAACGGTTCAAACACCCCCGGCAGAGCGAGTGTCTGTGGACCTCGCGTGGCTCTTCTTGGGTTTTGCTTGTTTGTTTTTTTTTTAAATTTAGCTAAGTATTTAACTGGGTGGGATTTTTTGTGTGTATATATGTATATGCATTTGCTATTGTTTCTCGTTATTGTAACGGTAAATGCGAATGCTGAGACCTGGCTCAGTGCATAACGGATTTAAGCCAGGGGGCTGGAGGTGCGCGGGAGAGAGAGGAAGGCCCGACGCTGTGACGGTGTCAGCGGCAGCACCTGAACTGCTCTGAACCCCGATATTTTGTTCTTGTGCGTGGCTCACGTCAGAAAACCAGCGTCAACTGCAAAAAAAAAAAAAAAACAAACAAACCAACCAAAACAACCGAAACTACAATATAGTGGAAAAGCTTTGAGCGCAGTAGTCGGTGTTACAGAACTAGAATAGTTTCTGATATGAAAAAAAACTCGAAAACCCAGGTACTGTTGTGGGATGGGGAGTGTGAGAGAAGGGGCACTGGGAGTACTGGTAAATACTTCGGAGAATGATAAGTCATGAGAAATGCGAGCAGGTGAGTAAAGTTCAGATGCTCACTTTTTTTGGCTTGACTATGAGGAATCAAAGCTGCTATGTTTTGGGGTTGTTTCTCAGTGTAGTGTGAAACTCTGGAATTCCACGAAATGCCTATACCACAAGTTTATGTGCAGAGTGGAAAGCAGCCAGGAAATAATCTGCTGAGGGTTGTTACGTGTGAAGACTTTTTCTGAAAATGCCCTAATGAGGGAGTAGAGGCTAGGGAGAATGTTCAAGGGCTGTTATCTTCTCAGCATTTTCGCTTCTCTTGAAGTTATGGCTGCTGATACAAAAGGGTTTCTTAGTACAGACTCTCATGAGTTGAGCTGGTGTAAAAATTAACATTTCAGCCACTGATCTCCATGCTCTGACCTGCTGCTGGAGGCAAGGCAGGACTAGGAGGATCATTATGGCCCCTCTGATGCTGCAAGAGGGTAAAACCATTTTGTGTAGATAGAAACTTCTTTGGGAAGGACAGAGAATCTACGTTTTGGTAACTGTACTTGACAACTTCCCTCTTTCCCCTTCTTTGGGAATGATTTAGACAGGAGGGACAATAGGCAGGTTTAAAGACAAAGTATGGCTTTTGAGAACAGGTATAGAAAGTACACTAGTCTTGAGATTTAGGAGCCCCAGCTTCCTGTGTAACTATGTGTATATTTTATTTAGGATCGATATAGACATTTAGCAGTTGTTGTTTGCAAAGTTGTTAAGAGCCCAGAATTGATGTGGAGAAACTGCTACATCTCTCTGCCAAAGACACTACCTCCACACCTAAAGATGAGAAAGGACTTCATCAGTGTCTGGAGTCCAAAAGGACAGAGCGTTCTTATAGCCTACCTTTTACCTAATTGGCAGGCATGTTAATTGTTGAATTCTTCACTTATTTTTTTAGTTTTTCAAAACCCATTGTCCAGTATTCAATTTCCTGAACCAGGAAAGCATGGTTTATTTTAAAAGCTGTAGCTTTTGGCTTATGCTGGAAAATTGAACATAAATGTTGTTGAAGTTCGAACAGTAATGGACATCTGCCATGTTCACACTGTAAAAGTACTGTAGAAGTTAAATGTTGATGAAGAACAATTTTGATCATTGAAATTTCATAGTCTGTAGGGACTAAAGTGCTTTCATTTTTTTCTGTTGCAGTTCTGTTTGAGATTTCAAGAATATTAAACACTGGCTTGGATATGGAGACATTGTCTATTTGTGTGCGGCTTTGTGAACAGGGGATAAATCCAGAAGCATTATCATCTGTTATTAAAGAACTGCGTAAGGCTACAGAAGCTCTAAAGGTAATGCTCTAGTTTAAAAGGCTTATAAATTTGTTTTTAAGAGTCAGATGTACATGCAGCTTGCTATGCTTCAATGTGTAAAATGTACTTTGATATGACTTGTTTTTAAATCAAGAAAATTAACTGTTCAATAGAGGAGGCAATGAACACGACTTCAACATGAAACAGGAAATGGTACAAATAACATGTTTTGTAGAAATAAAATAATTAGACTAACTCTTCTGAAGGAAAAGAACCACAACCAAAAGTCACAAATTTTTATTATGGTCACCATTTGTCCCCTTACCTGCATTATATCACCAATAGATTTCTCCTTTAACCAATATCAGCTCATTTCTACAACCTCAGATCTAACAGTATGCAGCAGTACTTGTAAACAGGTACATGCAACCTGTTACTGTAATCCTAACATACTGCTTTTACCCCCTTAACCTGTTCTTTGAACATTTCCAAAGACTAACAAGAGGGGATTTTGTGTTGTGTGTATATGCAGGGCTTTTCATATGTGAATATTTACCTCTTTAACTAGTAAAGGGTAACCATGGTTTAAAAAAAAATTCTGACTTGCCTTTTAAAGGATTTTCGTTCTTTACTGTCTACCTAAACATCACAGTCATGGTTTTTATGTTTTGGTTATTTTTGGGAGGTGGAGGGGAAACCTATGTCTTGCTTCAATTCTGAAAGACTGCATGCTTAATTTTTAACTTAACCTTTTACTATACTCATGCATATTTTGTATTTGTGTCTGTGCTTAAATATATGCTTGCATATGCATTTAACTGTGTATACAAGTAACTGAGGGCTGTTTTACTTCTTCCGTTGCTTTCACTGGTTTACCATTCTTGCTGCTCTCCTTTGTGTGTTTGTCCCATAACTGATTTAAAACCTACCAATGTCAGTCTTCAACAACTGTGCCTTGTTGACTGGGTTGACTTATTCAGTAATAAAAATACTCATGTTCTTAATCAAATAATTGGTAGTGTGATTTATGCAGTTATGGTTAGTGTCATTCTTCTGAGTTTTGTGTCAGTAACTTATCTGTATGGATGGGGTAATAATTACCATAAATTATATGAAGTAAACTCCAAAGGTAACTATATTTATGCATTTGAGCCTTTCTTGAAAGTATTAGGGTAAAATGTACATGCTCAAAGCTGCTTAAGTACAGGGTGTAACACAAGCAAACAGCAGTGGCTCTTTTAGTAAAGGGTAATGGCAGTTGACAGCATTATTTTTTTAGAAAATAGTAGTGTTCATTAGAAAAGATTTACTAAGTAGCTTTTTTTTTAGACTTTTAAGTACTCCAGGTAAATTTAAAAAGTTACAAGAATAGATTAAATTTAATCTACATGATGTCTCTTTTGGTGACTTGGAATAATTTTTTTTCTGTTTCTAGGCCGCTGAAAATATGACAGGCTGACAAGGGAGAAGACCTCTGCATGAAAATAATGCCAAGTTAAAGTTAACAGGAGCTCTGAAGATTGCCACTATTAAGAAAAAAAAAAGAGTGTATGTAAAGGTTTCAGAGTATTACTGTAATATTTTTCAAAAGAATGGTGTATATAATAGCTTTGGAAAGTTTTTAATAAGATAAGTTCACCAGTAATATTATTACGTGGTATTTTTGTGAAGTGTTTGTGAATATTGTGCAATTGCTCTTCTTTGACATCCAGTACTTCTAAAATCATGCCAGATATTGTACATTTCTTGAATTTAATGATGTGTACCAACAAATCTTGTTATAATGAGTGTAGCTTTGTTAATGCATCCTTCAGAAGTGCTGGTATATCCTGGGTTTTATCTCTTGCTTTGATGAAAAACTACACGTACAATTTTAGTCTTGCTTATGGTCCAGGGAGGAATGAAGTCCATACTAACTTTATTTTAGAGTAAGGACAGTAACTTAAGTCTCAAGCTGACAGTAATAAATAAAGCATTTTTTTAATAATGTGGCTAATGAAGTGTCCTTTTGATTTCAATTCAAACCGCTGCGAAAAGTGTTTCACTTAGATAACAAAAGTTCTTCAGCTATCCATGTAGATATGTATGTAAACTTAAATTCTAGATGACATGGAATGTTTCACGGAGAGAGGATGCTGCATTTGTTACACCTGTTCTGACTGCAGGATCTAAAAATATGAAGGCTGTATTGTTACTGCAATACAATGGACAGTGCATGCCTGAGAAGCATCTGATTTGGTTGATAGGTATCAGTTAAGTCTTAAACAGCTGCTTGGTGCAGGAATGTCTTCTCATTTAGCACTAGTAACCTTCACTGATGCCAAAACAAGTGTTAATTTCCAGTAAGTATCCTTGCATCTAGGAATTCTACTCCATAAGAAAATGTTTTCTTGTGTGTTCCTAATCTGCTGCTGTTTAAGCTTTTTTTTTTTTTAAGGTTTTTTGATTTTTTGTTATTCTGCCTTCAAAGTGTAGTGCTAATGGGACCTATAGCAACCTGCAGGGTTAATAGGACAGAGCAGATTTCTAAATGAACCTGGAATCTTAGTTAAGCCTGAAGTTATATTTGTATAGAGATAAAAAGTTCTTTTTACTTTAAGAGTTTGAATCATATACACTCCGCGTCATAGCTCTACAAAAAGCAATGAAGGAAGCTAAATACTTCATATTGCTGGCAAAGAGAATAGAAAAATATTTATATTGCACTGAATCACTTACCTTTATTTCCAGTTAGCCTGACCAAAAAGTCATTCCAGGAAGATGTTGTAAATAACCAAACTAGGGAATTTTTAAGTGGTTTTATTTTGCACACTCACAGCATCAATTTACAGAGGACTTTAAATGTTCATAATTTGAGTATTGACTGTATGAAAAGATATCAACAATGAAATTTATCTTAGGAAATCTGAAAATTCAGTAAAATATCATGAAAACTCCAGGTCAGATCAGCACAAATGAGCAATCAGCTCTCTTACTTAATTTTCTCCAGACTCAGTACTACATGTCAAAAATGAGAAAAGACTTGAGGAGCATTCTTGCTGGTCTCAGGAGTCACATCTGTGAGATTTCCCTTGTGTAACTTAAACTCTGAAAGTTTGCTGTAACTATAGCAAATGTACCCAAAATAATACTGAAATCTTATTAGAGAATGCACATTTCTGCTGGTGCATTTCCTTTTCCTCCATTGCCAGATCTTTGGGTAATACAGGAAGTCTGATGACTTCCCTTGAATGTCACTCTATTGATTAGTTTGCATTTATGTATTTCCAGGATTTTTTCTGACTTCCTAGCTCAATTTTGGTTTGGGTTGAATGTCCCTGAAATGCTTAAAGCCAGCTTGCAACTGCAATATGAGAATTTATACATAATTTATATATTTTATATAATTGATATAATCTTGAACTGTTCAGTAAATTGCATCTACCATTTTACCATCAGTAAGCTTACAGCTTTTATGTATTTAGACATTTCCTGGTAGGCCATTTGTCCTGCAGAATTATAGAAGAAGGGCATGTCTTTGATATTCAAAACCTGAATTTGATGCCTATAAAACTAAAAATGCATTCTTTCTCTTTATTACGTGGAACTAAATGGTAACATTGGTTACTTTATGTACTAAAGGGAGAACATGCTGTTTCTAAAAGATGGTGTAAGAGAACTCCTGACTGCTTTTGGCTTGGAGTACCATCCATAACAAATACAATAACTATTTTTTTTCTTCTTCCTGGTGAAAAATGAAAAAGAAAATCCCTCTAGTAGGAAGTTTCATACTGGAAATCCTTGTGCTAAAAGGTAAGTCTATGACTTTAATAGCATCCCCACTATGTGAACGTGAGTGCTCAGACTTGGCCCTGATGCCTGAGATCTCTTGGCTGCTTTTGTAACACGCATCACCTTCTACCCCATTTAACCAAGAAGCCGAGCAAACAGCTCTTGCATTTCCTCTGTGCTCCTTACTTACGTGCTCTTGGAACTCCTGAGAAGATAAACATAGGAATATCTATACAGGTCCTGACCAAAGTTGTTTTTTCTGACACAATAGCTTCTTTTGTAGTCAAAGGCAGCTGTCTGAGGAAGGATAAGAACAATGCAAGCACATTTGGTTGCTTTTCTTCTGTGTTCTCCTGGCTTCTAAATGTCTTCTATTCCAAGCTTTCCTGACATCATATGGTTTGTCTATTTAGTAATTTTCAATGCTATTTTTTCCAGTACTTGTCTAGTTTCCTTTGGACAATATATACTTCCTGAATAACAGCAGCCTTTATCAATTGATGGCTGTTGCATAAAGAATTGCCACTTCTTGTTCATTTTGAGCCTGATTTTCACTAGTTTAATTTAATGTCCCTTGCACAGTAAACTTTTATCTACCATGCCATGTTCTGCAGATATGTAAGTCACCTTTACATTTCCTCTTCTAAACTGCAATGCATTAGCATTTGAATGACCAAAAGTATGGAATAGCTTTTGTATTTACTCTCCTTTGAAACTTTTCTGAGTCTCATGTATTATTTTCTGAGAAGGGAACCAAAACTGCACACATTAGCTATGCAGTTAAGTACTAGGTCTGCTTGATTACTTTCTTGTTCTTTATTCCTTTTCTAGTAATTCCTAACATTTGACTTGCTTTTTTAATTTGATCTGAATGTTGAGCTGTTTTCATGGCATTATCTATGGTAACTGCAGATTCTCAATCTTTAGCAGAGTGATAAGCTCAGAGGTTATTTTTTCCTATGTGGAAATGGTGGTTGTTTATCTCCATTTGTATTATTTATTTGTTCGTGCTGAATTGCATCTGCCACTTTTTCCTAATCAATCTTCCATGTGTTTCTGCAGTTCATCACAGTTTGCCAGTGGTCTTGATACCATCACTAATTTTATCATTGGGAAATTTTGTTGTTTTATCCCTTTTTTGAGGTTAATTATAAGTAAGTCATGCAGCACACAATGTATCAAAGACTGCAAAGGGCCACTGGTGACCTAGGGCAGGAGCTGACCATTTATTTTCATTCCTTTTCAGTGATTGTGAATAAAATGCATCATTTTTACTCCACATGTCTTCAGTGTCACATACAGCAACTCTTACTGTGAGTTTAAGCACGGTCGTGAATCCAGTCCTGCAGAGAGCATGGCATGCTTGATAACTATCAAGATCCCCAATGTTCTTTCCCACCTGCTGCTCTTTAGGTGAGCAAATACTGGTTCAATCCTAGATTTGCTTTTTGATTCAATCAACTGGTTCCTTCTGATTTTAACTCGTGTGCTGTTGCAGGCACACTTTATTCCAGGGACTGCTCCCAGAAGGCTGCGTACCAGAGTCTTCTGTTCTTCCCCAGCACTTTCCACCTTCCAACATCCCATCTGCTTTTACATGCTCAGTTTCATGCCATAGAAACACTGCAGTTCTTATTATTTGAATATACTTTAAATTAAAAAGCCCAAAAAATGACAATAACCTAAGACTCAGAAGTGATCCGTGATGTAGTAGGCTGTAGACAACCTGCTTTAAAGAGGGGCTTTACATTACTATGTATGGTCTGAGCTAGGGATTTTGGCAGGTTACTTTACTTTGAAGATTCAGCTCTGAGTCACAAATACTACTGTTTAATTAAAGTTTGAAAACAGAATTTCAAAGAATGAAAGGTATGTCAAAGTAATTTCAACCTTTAAAAGAGTGAGGGCAAGGACAGGGAGTTGCATACCATTCACCTCACACCAGTAACAAACATCTAGCTGATAAATTTAGGATTTTATCAGCCAAGTCTGAAAGATTGAAAAAGTCGGGTAACAAGAGACAGGATGAGAGGAAATGGCTACAAGTTGTGCCAGGAGCAGTTTAGATTAGATATTAGGATAAATTTCTTCACAGAAAGGATTGCAAAACACTGAAACAGACTTCCCGGAGAGGTGGTAGAGTCACCGTGCCTGGAAGCATTCACAAATTGTGTGGATATAGCACTTCAGGACATCTTTTACTGGTGAATGTGATGGTGTTACTGGGTTGATGACTGGACTTCATGATCTTCAAAGTCTTTTCCAACCTTAATGGTTCTGTGTTGCTGTATGCTTCAATTTATGCAGGACAATTTTCAGTTGAAGCACCATTGGCATCATTCAGTAAAAGCACAAAGGTACGGTGTTGTTCCCTGTTTTGGTGTCTTGTTAGCTTGGGAGTGAGATTTGGAAAGAAAAAAACAGCTTTAAAAAGTGGTAAACCCAAAATCTCAGGATCTGAAAAATGGTAATTTGAGAAGGATTTTTTAAGCATCATGAAAAGATACTTTACTGTGAGGTTTTTGTGAATTTGTAGGGAGGGTTTCTGTTATTCACAGAAAATAGCTTCATCAAGTAGAAATAGTGAAGTAAAACCGTAGTGCTGTCTATTTACTGCTTCCAGACCCACTGTTTATACTTCAAGAAAGCACAAGGATTATTGAAATGAAGCCGTAAAACTGTTTTAGGATGGGAGAGCAAGCCTGAAGAGGTCTCAAAGCATTCAGGGTGTGTGCAGGTCCTCAGAGAGAAGTTGAGAAGAGATGTAATGACCCTAGTTATGCCCTTGAACATAAAGGAAGTCTTGTGGGTACATCTTTTTAACCTGACAGAGAAAACCAGATACAATAGGTGATACTGGAGAAATCAAACCTTGAAAATAAGGCACAACTTCCCAGGAGCAAAAGTAAACTTTGACATAGCATATTAGGGAAATGACAACTGGCTACTGCTTGATGTTGTTAAAATGAAATTAAAAGTACTTCTAAAAGACATGTTTTAATCCAGTTTCTGGGGCGAAGTCTACAATACCTCTCTGCAGGGTGTCAGAGAGGCTGGCTGTAGCAGTTCCTTCTGATTCCAGAGTCTGTGAAGGGCAGTGTAAAACAGCTCTAAGTAAAAGTAATGTGAAGAAAATTAGGAATATTTAGGATGACTATCAGTGATGTTTCTGTCAGTAAGATAAATGGAAGCATGGTTTCCAAGATATTTAAATGTTACCTGATCAAAAAAACCCAAGCACCACAACTATTAATTATCTGCACTGGAAATCTGGAATATATTGAGTCTAGGCACTTTTATTATCACTTTATAAATATTCTTATTTTCTCACCTCCAATTTTTGCATGTAACAAGAGACCAGCTCATGAAAATGGATCTCTGAAAGAGCTCAGTGGTGTCATTATGTAGGCGAGTGGGAGTTTGATGGTCAAATTTAACTTTCATTGAAGGAGATGGAAAACGAAGGAGTGAAGAAGATGATGCCAGGCTGTACTGTGGTTACCCAAGGAAGCAGCCAGGAGGACCCCTTACTAGGAAAGGAGGCCTCAGGAAGGTGAAGAGGCTGAGGGACATCCCAGCTTGAATTTATTAATGATTATTTTATTTGTACACGAGGTCCAAATTTAGTGTGTTTGAAGATACCAACAGTTATTTTCCTATTTAATGGACAGGGCATAGAAGAAAGAGAGACTTTGGTGGTCACATTGCCTTGGCATTTGACCTTGAAGCTGGCACTGGTAAGACAATAAGGCTGCCAACCCCTCCTTGCATTGCTGCCTGTTGTAGCTTGTGAGGATGTGACTTGAAGGAGCTGAGTTATCAGCTCTCACTCTGTCCCACTTTCCTGGGATACTGGAAAAACTCCTTGTGACATTGCATCTTGCATTCTTGGAAAGCTGCTTGGTACCCACCCTGGTTTTGTTCCCAAGCCAGTTTATAGAGGCATATGGTTGTGAACAGGATTAATTGTAATTTTGTGAGGGCACAGCTAATCAAGGACAGAGAAATAGTCTCATTCCTGTGACCAGCGCACTTGTGCTGAATTCAAAGGCTATAGTAAGCAGCAGGTAGTTATTTACTATTTGTGATTCACATCTGTGAAACCCCAGGGTGTTAAAATAATATACACGTAAAGACTGAGACTTTATGGTACATAAATGCTGCATGATCAGTGTTAGGGAAAAATATTAATAATTTCCAAATACAATGCTCTAGCATATGTAAGATTCTGTGAGGGATTTAAAGAAGAATCATACACTGGTCTTGCACATTTTGAAGTAAAGATACAAACAAAAACATCTGGGCAATCATTTCCTAGGATGTGTAAAGAGGAGGCTTGCTATTCTCTTAGGCAGAATTCAGGATACACTTTGAATTGTGTAAGATATTGGATATACAGAGATACAGACTGAAGAAAAACTGAAGCTCTTTACAAAGCAAGTGTTTTCTAATTCAAAAAGGTATGTTTTGTTTAGCTTCACTTCAGGTAAAACCTGTCACAGGCATAGAAACAACTCAAGGTCCATGCACAGCTATTTATTCCTACATGCTGTGATGATTGCTCTCACTGAAGGCAGAAAAATAACTCTGGTGCATACACAGACTGATAATCTGGCCTGCATTTTTAGCATGGTATTTCAGGCTATGCATTTCAATGGTAATCATGACATCAGTAATAAAGCTGCCAGTCTTTGTCCATTAGTGGCTGTCTGCTCTCATCAGATGACTTCACAGCAGCTGTTCCATTTTTAGACATGTTTGGCCAAACTGAGCATTGACCCTGTGAAGTTTTACAGAAGTTAGTGAAAATAGCAATAGAGCACGTGAATCAACAGGGAATATGGCCTTTGTTCATCTTAACTGTGACCGGGGCAGGGAAATAAAGACATGATTTTGTTTGGGAAAATCCTATAGTTCTCACATGGGAGGATACTCCAGTTAAAATAGGTTGTTTTCCTTCATCTAAATATTAAAAAATAACAATAATTAAAAGGAAATTTATTTTACTAAAATTCCAAGTATTTAATTCAGTGTAGTGTTGTAATTTGTCGTTCTATGTCTTGTGCTTCCGTTTGTCTTCTGTGAGTTGGGTTTTCTGCCAACTACATCTGCCACAACTCATTATTTTCTTCTCTCCTCTCCCCTCAATTTTAATTCTCTCATTAGAGGGGGTCAGGCTTCAATGTTTTCCAATTTCTCAACAGTCATTTCTACAATATTTCCTCAAGATAATCAGGCACTATTCAATAATAGTTTTCTTGGAGACTGATTTTTCTGCTGGAAATGGTTTTGATAGAATTATTCTGATTGGTTGTCATACGTGCCCAACTACCAGAGAAGGTGGAGTTGTGCAATGTCCTGCATGCTCAAATCTGCTTGATGTGCTGGTGCACAAACTCCTTTATTTATGTATCCCTAAAATACTTTTAGAATGTTGTAGTGTGCAGTGTAGGTATCCAATGCATTGGTGTATATATATATGTGGCAGTGTTGTGTGTAGAGAGATCACATAAATATCAGAGATATCCTTCATTCTTCTAAAATACATCTTTTATTTGCATTTTGCTATTAATGTCCTGTGATGTGTCCAAGTCACATTTGGCATCTGTTTAAAATTTTAGCGAAAAGTCTCTAGGGAAAAAAATCTCAGCGCTTTGCCCTATTTTTGATTTACTCGGCTTTATCTGTCCCAACTTCTGGGATTATCAGCAGACAGAACCTGATTTGTGTTACATACCTTGATATCCACAAGAATGACTATTTTGTCTGTGCAACAATTAAAGTTTGCTGCTTAATAATTTTATTAAGAGGGTACTGTTATCATACATGTTCTTCGTGTTTATGTCAGTAATTTTTTTTTAAGCCCTTCCAATATTTGTAAAATACAAAGTAGGAGAATAAATAGAAGTATTGCTGGAAACTTGCATATTCCACTAGATGGCAGGCAAACTTTTGCAACCATTGCTGCAGCGTTGTAAAATATCCCTCTATTAGTTTTGTATGGATTCTAATAAATAGTATTTTAGGATCAATCTCCAGTTTAATGAAGGACTGGTGCAATTTAACCTTTTGATTTATTTTAAAAACATTTTAAAAGTAGAAGAATAAAAAAGTGTGCTATTGATCGTATGACTTTGGCTCACAAAAGAGAGAATTGAGGTTTAAGAACTTAACCTTTTGTATTTTTTGTATTTAAATTTTACTAAGAAGGGATATACCAGTGGTAAAATGGCCACAGAAGAGAGAGTTTTCAACATGGCAAGTGGGGAGTGGCATCTTTTCCCTTTCATGCAGAGCAATAGAATTTACACAAACTGTCTTAGAAACTGCACTGAAGGAAGTTCTGTCGCCTGCTGTAGTTCGTAGCCACTTTAGCTTCTCCTCTTTTGTGTTTAAGTATTTTCTGGCAGTTACTCAGCAATCCACAGTGTTTAAAACAAGAAGGCATACTCAAGGTAAGGGTGCCACATAGACTAACTAGTGTAGGAAGGTACACCTTCCCTGCTGAGGATACACCAATGAATGTACCAATACCATGGGAGCATCACAGTTTAAAATAAATACCAGATAAATAGTCAAATTTATTAGATGTGGTAGATTACATAAGAATTAAGACAACTCCTATCATTTCCAGCAGTGAAAATAAAAGGTAGAGGCAGGATGAATACTCCCACCTGCCCTCTGGCAAGGAGCTCATTTCTGTCCACCAAATATGTGTCTGAATCTCTTTCTTCTCTTTGTTCTCCAAAATGAGAGGGGAATGGATGTAGGATGGAGATTTCCTAAAGTAGGATATTTAAGGCGGTAGAATAGAAGTGCCATATTAATCTTCAGCCTCTCTCCATAGATGATAATCTTTCAGGGACAAGGTGTAGCTCCCAGCATAATAAGATTAGGTTATCAAGGGTTAATGAGTGAAAAGAGAGCTGTCCCCATCTTTGTCCCAGTACTCCCCACACCCACTAAGCCCTTTCCTAAATATTTAATAAAATTGTAATTTTATACTTTATGGTGGTGGTATTTCTGTAGAAAAAGAAAAACAAACCCCAGATTATTTCAGCTATCCTTTAACCTCTGTTTTTCTCTGCAGTCAGTGGAGAGAGGCATGCTCTCAGTGGAGAGGGGCAAAGAGAGTACTAAAGTTATTCTGAATTGCTCTCTAAAGGAAACTCTCTATTGACTGAAAAGGTAACCCAAGGAGACTAGTATCCTGAGGCTAAGATTAGTCTTTGCAAATATTCCCATTAGATCACCTACTCTGACTTCCTGTATTTCACAAGCCTTTGAATTTCACCCAACAACCTCTCTATTGAGTTCAATAACTTTTGTTTAGATAAAGCATATCCAACAAGACATTTATTCTTTAGTTGAAGACATTAATAGAGATAGTGTATCCACTGATTCCTTTGTTGGTTTGTTCCATAGTTAATCATCTCCACTGTTAAACTATGTGTGCCTTATTTCTTGTTTTAATTCATCTGGCTCGAGCTCAGTACACAGCTGCTTGTTATGCTTTTTTCCTTCTTAACTAAAGAATCCTCTAGTGTGTGGGATTTTCTCCTGAGGGAGCTATTATAAACAAGTCACCACTCTATCTTCCTTTTGATAAACTGAAAGGATTTTTTCTTTCTGTAAAACATTTTTCTTTTTCTCTCCAGTACTCATTCTGGTCTTCTTTGCAACCTGTGGGGTTTTCCCCTTCCCTTCAGTCTGATAGCAATCTCACCTGTGCTGTGTGGAGATAAGATCGATCTGATTTGCTCCGATATCACACTCACAATTCTCTTTGCTTAATGCTTCCTCAGCAATCCCTTAAGTCCTTTCTGGAGTTACTGTTTCACAGAAGTTGGTCCTCCACTGTTCTAGGATGGCCCAGCTTGTTGCCAGTTTCTTAGCTTTTTGTATATCAGCATTGAAATGGCTTTCATTTGAGTTGGTCCATCTTACCGAACAGTTCAAAACCCTCTTTCTGTCTGCCTTCTCTTTATGTTTACCCCTCTGCCAGCTTTTTTGTAAACTACAAACCATACCACCAAAATTTTTTCATTTAGTTCCAGGTTATCCATGACAAAGCATCAGCTCAGCTACAGAACCTTGTAGTACCCTGCAAAAATCAGGATGGTTGCTCCTGCTTGTGTGTGATCTTGCATTATATAATATGGCCACAACGTGTCCTTGTGTATTTGCCCTTTCCTTATTAAAATCAAGTCTCAACATTGTCTTTGCTTTTGAATACTGATTTTTTGGAAGATTTACCCATTTCTGAAGCCTATGAAAGGAGTTTTTATTGAGACTGTGCAAGCCGTTAAAAAAATAAAAGCCTGTCATGTTTTCTAGTCAGAACTCCCATGAAAGTCCAAAAGCATGCAATTACAGATAGAGTGGTGACTTGATTATAAACCAAATTAATAATCCCATCAAAGAACGAAGTAAGTTTTATTTAACAAGACCTATTTTCTGCAAAACCATGTTGACCATCATTAATTACGTTCATTCCTTTAATTTTGTAATAATTGAATCCCACCTCATCTTATTAGATTTTCCATTAATTTTCCCTGGCTTTTTTGTGATGCTTACTGGTTTTAAGTTACCTGGGTCATCACCATTTCCCTTTCAAAAGAATGGTACAATGTAAGTGCTAATTCAAGAATTTTCTCATTTCTCCGGAGTTTTAAATAGAGAGCACTAGACTCAAGTTCTTTTGCTTTTTTCTTTAATCCTACTATTTTTCTTAACTGTGCATACATAACTCCTTTGGAGCTCCAAACATGTGTACATTAATATATGATGTATTATTTTAATATTTCTGTTTCCTACAATTTTGCATGTCTTACTCTTTTAGCTGCTCTTTGTAAATATAGAAGAAAGTAGACAGCACAATTCTCTGACCACAGACAGTGTCCAAGTATGGAAACTCATTTCTTTTTACTGGTTAAAATGAATATTAAGGCATTCCTGATTATTGTGGGTATCTTTTTTGCTACAAATTTGTAGCTGTTGCAAATGAATCCTATTGTTAGGGCTGATTGTACGAGAGTCACCAGATGGCACTGTTGCAAGCGTCTTGTTGATTCTTTTGTCCAGAGGTGACTACATACAAATAGGCCTTGAAAGCTATATTCAGTTGTTGCTTGTTTATTTTTCCCTTACAGTAGCCTAGCCAAACTCTAGCCCAAGCTAAATATTTTTTCACAGGCTTTGTGATAGTCCAAAGGTTTTGCCTGCGAACAAGCTAAACATACGGTCAGACTACAAACCTCACAAAAACCAGATGGCCTAAGGGGTGGCCAAGTCTATGACGTTCTTCAATTGTCCAAAATGTTTTTTGAAAGTAGGAGTCATCCTTTGGAGAGTGAGAAGCTTAAGCAGCTCCTACACAGCCTAACAACATTTAAAGCGTCCCGAGCCACCAAAATGTGAGGGAAAACATTTTGTTATTTTCTTCTCTGAGTCAGACAGAAAGGTAGGGGAATTTATAATGTGTCATTATCAAAATCAAGAAGAAAAAGGGGAATGATAAACTTATTTTAATGTAATGCGTCTTCTGATGAAGTTCTGAAAAACTTCATAAGGCAGTTTCAAGAAGAGTACCCAGAGAAAAGTAGCAAGACAGAGGACTGACAAGGACAGTGACAAAAAAATGGTAGGGCTGTGTAAAGAAGCTCATGCATCTCTTACACCCGTTTGCTTATCAAAGTACTAATTGTAGTAAATTCATAAAAACCAAAACTTGCAGGAATATATTGAATACCATTGTAACTATATATGCTACTTTGATGGCTTTGGGTTTCATATTTCCTATAAAATTACTTTCACATGTTAGTAAAGCTGTGAATCCAGCTCACTTGTTTAGGTCCTGTACACTTACGCCTTATTTGTGTCTATTTGCCACTCAGTGCAAGGATTATGCCTGGCTATGTACATGTGAATGTACATGTACATGCTTAATCTCTCGTTTGCAATGTACAGCTTCAAAGTGTGAAGCCTCGACACTTACTTAGCATCTGGTTAAACACCACTGAACTACTTGACATTGAATGTCCAATAATTTTCTCAATTAAAATACCCGATTGCATTCAATAGATTAAGGATAACCAGTTTCATGGGGAATGTCCCCATAAAAAACCTGTCCAGGTGCAACCAATCCCAGCTAAGCAAAAAGAAATTATATCCATATTTATCAAAATGCATAATCTTTGTATTTTTTATCTATCTATCTATCTATCTATCTATCTATCTATCTATCTATATCTATGTCTGTATGTTTTAGAGTAGACTCATACCTTGTCCAGCATAATTCACTGGGGAAATATAATTTGATTTATTTACACTCAGCAAATCCTTGTTCATACAAAGTGAAGCACAGGAACATTAGTATATACATTTAACATAAGCTTTGTGTTTTAAAGCTGTGTCCAAAATAAATGCCCTCCAAGCAGCCTAGAGTACCATTTCTCTCACTGGAAGGTGGGAGGGCTAACCAGTGCTACCAGTCTTGTACAAGTGTTTCCTAGAGTGCAAATGTTTAAGGTGGAATGTTAAACAAATATTTTAATTGCTTCTCTCAGGTTTTTCACAGCCACTTCAATCCAAGTTCACTGGTTTACCACATTCTCACTGCGACTTTCCATTTCTAAGTAGGCAGCCATGTTGCACACCTGTAATTTTGCTGCATCGCCTTTAGCTGATGGTAATCTTTCTGTAAAGAAGTAAGAACTGTTTTTAGGACACTGTGTTAAACCATATATGAAAAAGAAAATTCCTCTAAGGATCATTTCGGGAGCTAACACCACTTGCAGCCCTGTGCTGTGCGTAGTAGGGGTTGTCCTGTCTCTTGCCAGGCACCTGCTTCTGTTTTTTAGCCATCCTGGATGTATCTCAAATTGCCAGTTTAAATGCATTGATGAGTAAGTGCCTTCAGATAAAGGTACAAAGGTGTTTCACACGCTATGGAGATAAAAGACACATCTAAGTACTTCAATGGATTCCTTGAGTTGTCTGTAGAAATATTTTTTACGTTTTTTCCGTGTATCCCTTGCCAACGATAATCATAGTCACCATACTCTGTGTTCTTCAGCGGTCATTTACACGCCATCCTCGCTACACCTTTTACTCACTTATGTGTCTCCTGTTGCTGGGTTGGGGATAATATTTTCTCAGGCCACAGCTGAAATGTTAATCCATGTAGTACTTCTGTCACCTCCACATGGATTATTGTAATTGTATTCCTTTCTGGTGTCTACCTGATTGCAAAACTTCACAAGTTCTGTTCTACATAAAATGCTGTGGCTGACATGCTTATTCATCTTAAACCAAATTAGCATATCACTCTGGTCTTTTGATCCATGCTATGGCTGCCAGTCAGAGCAGTGCTTCCTTCCTATTCAACCTGGCATGCATTGATGCGTGATGATGGATTTTGACCACAAGTATTAATGCAAGGATATAGTTTAGGCAATAAAATATTGCCTTGCTCTTTTTGCACACTATAAACTGCCTTTTTCTTTGCTTTACATTGATGTGCTAATGCTTCTAACATCCATGTTTAAGAATAATTAATATATTCCTAGGTATTAAGAATGACAGTGCATTCCTCAAGCATTCTGCTTGAAATAATGTGTCCTCTAGCTGCAGAAAGTCATGTTGTAAAGTTATTTTCTAAATGAGGCCTTTACTGCACAAACAGGACTCCACTCTCTGCTGGTTCGTCTTTCACTATGGAACCTGGAACAGTTTAAGCCTGTGTCTGCATGACTTTTTAGGGAATAGCATGGTGAGGAAAGGAATTCACAAGCAGCTTTCCCCAGACTCTATCCAGGGTTTGGAAGTCTTTAGCAATACAGGAAATGAAGACTAAATGTCATTTTTCCTGACACATTTCCAAGGGGAATAATACCACCAAAGCACAACACTGTTCTATTTTAGATCTAGGAGTGCAGTATGACTTTTGTTGTTGAGAACATAATTAATAAACTACAGTTATTTGAAGTGAACCTATTTAGGAAAAATTGATGACAAAGAATGAATGTCTCACAGTGTTACTGTATTCTTTCATACCTATATAGCCCATGAAAGCACTCATTTTGTTTCTGCTTTGGGTTGCAATCCTGTATTGAATATATTTATTTTTCCTTTACAAGCCACAGTAGAATTCCCATGCACTTGAATAGTTTGTGATGGAGACCTGCTTCCCTCATGCTGTAACTTGACTTTGCAGATATTTAGCTTGAAGATTCACCTTGTCTAACTTCACATTTGCTATAATGAGGTCTACTGCTGAGCTGGTTGCCTTAGGCATGTTGTTTGTTGATGGAGAGATGCAACTTTGGGGCACAGTCTGACTTGTTTTGTGGATAAATCAAATTATATTAATTTGCTAATTATCTAGATTAAATTAGACACAGCCTTTTATTATTGATCAGATGAATTTCATTCTTGGAGACACAACAACCATTAGTCATATAGTATTTTAGCTGAGTGCAGTGCAACTGGTTGTTTGAATAAATGTCTACATGCTGAGGAACTTACACTACGAATATCTGAAAACTGCGTTATTTGAAAAGTCCAAGTAAATCACGTAGTATCTAAAAGACACCAGGGGAAATTCTAAACTATTGTTATAATCGGATGGCTATTCAGTGCTTTCACCCTCCTTACTAGTGAGTTACACCTGTATTAAGCAAGTAAAAAAACAAAACCTCAAAGCCTTGTGTATATATGTGTGTATACATATATATATATGTAGGTATATGTGCATATTCTTAGACACAATAAAAGATATGTTACCTGTGTACATACTACTACGCATTTTTTATTCTAGTCTATAGGTTGGAAAAACCTGCAACACAGAGGGATGTAGTAACTTGGTGTACAGCCTGGGTCACACACTCCTTGTCTTAGATGAATATGCACATGAATAATGAGACCCAGTTTTTTTTTTTGCCTTCTCAAGTAGCAGAACTGAAATTAAACAGGAGAGTTTCCTTGATTCCTTCTACTGTAGTGCTGCTCATGTCAGCAAAGTTAGGAACTTGCATGATACTAAAGCCAGCATTTTTATAGGCATTTTAAATATATAGGCATTTTAAGTATAATTATTTGAAAAAATAAATCAAAATATTAGGAAAATAGTAAAATAGACTTGCTATTTAGTAAAATGTTTTCATTATTTTAGTTAGATTGTCTATGCCTCAAAAGTAGCTAATATGTAATATTTACTTTTTGCAAAGAAAATTAAGCAATTATATTTGCCAGGCAAGTAGAAATTTTCATGTTATTTGGCTGTTTTCTTATATACAGGGCTATTTAATGATGAAAAAAGAAAAAGACAAAAAAAAGTAAGAATTCTACATGTAGTAAATCATAGGTTGCAATTTCTCAAATACCTAACATAAACAAGTATCTCTGGAAAATTACTGTATGTTTTTTCTTAAAGAAGTACACACACACATATATATTTAAATCTACACCAGACAATTAGGTGTCTTTGTACTATTGAATAAACACTGTAGTGCACTGAAACATCTAATATTTAGCCTGTTTGCCATAAATATTAAATCTTGATTTATTCATAGAGCTGCAATGAAATATAAACATGTATGCACACATATGTACCACAAATTATAAAAACTGATATACACAGTGGAATATTCTAATGGGTTGGTCCTCTGTTTATTCTCAAAATTGTTCCCCTCAGGCTCCATTTCTGTTACTGTACCATCTCAAGTGCATTTGAATTTGAAAGTGTTCTCTAGTTTTGAATGTTAATGGATGTCATTGCACTACGGCTCTACAAGAAGGAAGAATATTACTATAAAATAAAAACACTGGAAGTTTTGAAGAAGATGGTTTTTAACCCACAGCTCTGACAAAAATAAGAATGCTTTCATTTTTGCCCATGAAAACAAATTAATCTTGTATAAATAAAGGAAATTTATTTATTTATGCAGAAAGTGTACTAAAGCTTGTTTAAATGTGCAAAGTAATCGGATGAAATTATTATTGATAAGAAATGATAATTCCTATTATGTTAACACTGTGAACAAGGTCAGGACCTATTCTGAGTTCTGCAGAGAATTGAAAGAAAATCATTCCCATGTTTCTTAAAATTTGACTTATGCTAGCAATGAATATTTAAAAAATTGAATACCTAGCCAATAATCCATCGTCGGTGAAGATTCAGCTAAACCTTGTAATAGAAATTGCCTTTTGGTTCAGCCTATTTATTTTAAATCTAGGACTCTCTTATTTGGGCTTTTAGAAGTGTCTTGGTTTGAAAG
>VXAZ01003790.1:11242-23150 GCA_013399875.1 Gymnorhina tibicen | reverse complement strand
ACCGCGGGGTGGCCCGTGACCCCGCCGGGCACCGGCTCCTTCGCCAACCGGGTGCAGCCGCGCGCCGCGGGACCCGGGCCCCCCTTCGCCCCCCACGACCGGGCCCCGGTGCGCCTGGACGTGCCCCCCGACAGCCCCCCGGCCCTGCGGCGGCCGCTGGCACAGAGCCACTCGCTGGGGGGGACCCCCGTGAGTCCCCCCGGGCCGCCGCGGGGCCTCACCCGCATGCACTCGCTGGGGACACCGGGGGCGACGCCCTGGGGACCCCGGCCCGGCGCCCTGGAGCGCTCCCTGTCCATGAAGCCCCCCGTGCTCCCCAAGCCGCTGCTGCTGCCCGCGGCCCCGGGGCGGCCCTGAGACCTTCCCGGGACATCCCGACTGCAGCCGCGGGGGCCCCGAGCTGCCACCTTCCCTGGGGGGCAGGGTCCCCACTGCCCCCGCTCCCTGTAGAGCCGTGAGGGTCCCCACGCCACCAGGACAGCCCCCAGCAGGGTGGTGGGGGTCCCTGTGTCTCCCAGCAGACACCCCACAGGTGACAGGGGTCCCCGTGTCCCCGGACTGCAGTGACGAGGTTCCCCACGTCTCCAATCCCCCTGGTTTTGCTTTTTTTTTTTAATTCTTTCTAATTTATTTTCTTGTTCGAAGGGGGGGAAGGGAGTCACTGTCAACCCCCCCTTGGGGACGCCAGGAAGGGGAGGACACGTGGCCCAGCCCATCCTACCGTGTAGGAGCAGGGCTGGGCCAGGGCACCGCAACAGTGGCGCAGGATTTTAATAAAAAATACAGAACAAAAAATGAGCGCGAACGTCGACATTTCTGCATTCCGAACCATTTTCCCTTGGTAGAAAAGCGGGGGCCGAGCCCTTGTGTTCTTGTCCCAGCACTCGGGGAATCTGCCCCCAATTTCTTCAGCGCCAGAGGAGTCCAGATTGATCAAATAATTGGATTTGGCCCCAAGAAGGGGGTGGGGGGTGGAAGGGAGGGTGCCCCATGCTCAGCCTGACTCCCCCCAGGTTCGTGGGTGCCCGCACAGGACAGAGTTGGGGTTTCCGCGGCCTCCTCTGCTCATCCCGGCTGGATTTGCGCCGATTCGGGATCACGGAAACCGCTCCGAGCCGGTTACCGCGAGCAGGAGGGAAACACGAGTCTTAATTACCCCGAAGGGTGTTAATTAACCGCGCGCTGTGCTAACGAGAGGGCAGACAGACGGGGCTCTCCGGCCCACACGGGCACGGCTGCGATCCCAGGCTCGGGAACGGCGCGAGGCCGGAGGAGGCGCGGGCAGGAAAAGCCCTGACGCGGCACGGCCCGGCCCGGGCTCCCGTGGGAGGGAATTTACTGACCGAAAAAAAATGCAGCTTTTGGCTTCAAAAGCTCCCGGTGTTTTTCTTTGGAAGAGCCGGGGACGCGGCCGGGTTTGGATTCCAGGCAAAGATCAAATCCTCCTCAGTTTTGGTCAGGTTTGATGCACGGATGCTTCCAGAAACTGAATCAGGGGATTCCCCTCCAAAAGGTGACAACATCCTCAGCTTTATTTCCTCCAAAAATAACCCAAACCGGTTCCCGTGAGCCCCATGGACTTCTTTATTTTTCATTTCCTCTTCCAAAGGGGAAGGTGTTTTTTCCCCAGACGAAGGGATTTTTTGGGCAAAATCACCTTTTTTTTGGGGAGAAGGATGGCAATAACTGAGGGTTGGCAGTGGGGAAGGCACAATACAGATCAGCTGCCCGTTAAAAAAAGTTCTAGTTCTTTAAAAACCAGAAATTTTAGTTTAAAAAAGTGACATTTGTCTCTCCAAAGACAACCAGACTCCCAGGCTGACACGTCTGGATTTCCACGTGCCACCAGTTTGCACCACTGGCCAGCAGTGGGAAGCAGAACATCTGCCTAAATATTGTAAAATCATGGAATTTTTTATGATTCCTTTGGGTGGTTTGATGAAAAACTCCCCCAAATTGTTCCTGAAACAAACAGGTGCAGGATGGTTTTCCCCGAGAGCGTGACAAACACTCAACTGCTGCCTCAATCCAAAAATTAACGATTTTGGGAGAAGAAAAACATGGATAAAAGCGAAAAAAAATCCCTTCCACACCTCTGAGAACGTTTAAGAGAATATTTTTGTTGCCATTCCAGATCCTGGTCCTTGGGATTTGCAGGTCCTTGCACAAGGTCTGTGCTCAGGCTGGAATTCCCAGGCAGCTCAGCACTAATCCAGCCCCTTCGGCACGGCGGGATTTCTTCCCGTTCCCAACAATGCAGGTATTGACATCCCAGAATAAGCTTTGCTCCGAGGGGCTTTGGCAGAGCCCCCCGGCCTCCCCGGGCCCAGCTCAGAGCACGGCGAAATTCCAACCAGGAGCATCCACCTTGGGTTCCTTGGAGTCATCCATGCTTCGTTCCACGCCTCTTAGGAGGAATTCTGAGCCCGAAATCCCCGAGTGTTTTCGCCCCAATGGGGCCGACAGAACCCGAGGTCAAAAATTTGCATCTTAAAAATAAAAAAAACCCCACGTGAGAGAAAAAAAAAAAAGTATCATTTCCACGCCTCAGTCATGGAACTTCCAGCCCAGACAGGGCGAAGGAGAGGAACAGAAAAGCTCTCCCGGATAACTCCCGTCAAGCTAAGCTCCCAAGCAGCTTTAAGCACACGCAAGAGCTGCAAATTTCCAGAGACTAAATATTTAAAATCTGTGAACGTAAGTTTTTGCTTTGGGAAGGCAGGATTCGGCCAAGCAGGGAGGAGAAAGCTCATGTGAGTGACTGGAGGTAGCGCCACCTAAACAGTTCCCCCTTTGTCTTCCTGGTGGGTCCCGAGCCAGGAATTATTTGTAGTAATTTGGCGAATAATTCGGAATAATTAACAGCTTTAGAAAATTGTTTTTCAGCAGGGCAAGCCCGTAAACAGACAGAACTGATGTAACCCGTCTCCGTGCGCGCCTTAAAGAGCGGCTCTGCTTCCTAATCCTCTTTTCCTGCCCCGAAGTTAATCCAAATAATCGAGTATCCCTGGGACACGCTGGAAGAATTGGCGGTAGTAGGCAAGGCTGAGGGAATGACATCCCCTTGAGGAAACAAAACAGAGCTCTGGAGCCGTGCCCTGCTTTACCGAGCACCGTTTGTGTCTGTCCCGGAAAACAACGAGGTTACAGGGCAGTCTGGTGGGAGGACGAGGTGGGCTGAGGCTGGTGTTAACGGCACAGCGTGAAGTTTGAGATAAATGATGGAATAACAGGCTGGAGTTCCATCGGTTGGATGATTTACTCCCGGGCTGGAGGGTAAAGGAACAGTCTCTGCCCGGCTGCCAAAGAGACAACGGCCAACTTGGCGTTTCTCCTCCTGAGGGCGTCGGGTTTTCAGGAAAAACCCCGAAATATTCCAGCGAATCGCCGGCGCCGACAGAAGCCCCGCGGGCGCCTGGCTCTCCTGACCCCACGGTGCCCGCGGGCTCCACAGGCTCACAGGAGGCTGGAATGTTTTCCTTTCGGAACTGAACCCGGCTGCTCCTCACCTTGCTGCCCACCCTGCCCGGCGAGGACGAGGGGCTGGCAGGGGCAGGTGGCTCCGGGGACGGTGGCACTCGGGTGGCACAGCCTCCGCTCCCGCCGCTTCCTCCCTCTCGCCTTGGGGAAGAAAGCAAACACCGGAGAAAAGAGTCAGGGTTTCCTTCGCTCTTCCTTGAATAGAAACTGAAGGGGAAAAGCTCGAGTGTGTGGCTTGAGACTCGTGGGATCATGGAAAACAATGTGGGAATACAGCAGGCCTTGGCAGGAGAAAGAAAATAACACCACCACAGCTCAGCAGAACAAAGGTCTCAGCGTGGTTTGAAGGTTCAACCAACCTCCAAGAGCATCAAGTCCATTTGAAGGTCGGATTGATGATCTTGGAGGTCTTTCCCAGCCTTGATAATTTTATTTTGCGCGCATTAATTAAAACCCCTGGAGCTGGAGGCAGCGGTTAAGCAGCTCTGGCTCTGCAAAGCTTCCTTCCCTGCCCCTTCCCTTGGCTGCATCCTGCTCCCAGCGCAGGAAACTGGGACCTGACCTGTGCTGGGTGCCAGAGAGGAAAACACTCGAGCACCACGGGTCAAGGAATCGGTGGTGTGGCACCAGAAGCGTCAAGAATTTAAATTACTTGTCTCTAGGCTCTAGAAAAAAAAACAAAACACTTAGCTTTGGGGGGAGAGAACGGAATTGCAAAAAGCGAGGGGATTAGATAAACTTCCACTTTATCAAATTCCTAAATCCAAAGTTAATTCAAGGTCAAACGCAGCACAAAAGATGATTTAAAAAAAACACAACACGAACCTTTCTGTAAGAAAAAAAGTTATCAGAGCCTCGAAACGTGGGGACAGGAAACACTGGAGACAATTTCACTCTGAAATTGTTTGTGTGTTAAAGTCAATCCATTTCTGCAGCAGTGGGCGTCCATTTTTATTATTCATTTTCAAAATGACTGTTAAAGCACATCAAGGGCAACACACGCCAATGCCAGACATGGTGGTTCATTTAAAAGTTAGTAAAAATTAAATTATTTCTATTGGTATCCATCACTGTTTCTTTAATTAAGTTTGAACTGGGATGAAACCAACTAATCACCCAAATTCATCCAGATATTTATCCTCCTCTCTTCCTCACCCTAAAATAAGGCAATTTGACTTCCACCTCTTAAATTTCCTCTCAAGAAACGGGCTGGAAGGAAACAAATCCCGACAGGTTTTCCCTCCTGGCAACATTTGTTGGGCTGCTGGGAGGGAATTGCACCCCTCAAGGTGCTTCTCCAGCCAGGGAAGTCTGCAGGTCCAGGTGTGGCCTCGAGTTCATGGATCACACAAGGCCCTTACCAGCCTTTGATTTGGCCACGGGGATCCCTTGGTTGCCACGTTCTGGGCCTTTCCTCCTCCCCTCTCAGGGGGAAAAGCACGCTCCCCCTGATGGGATATCGACTTGAAATGAGATAAACAAGCCTCCTCAGCCCCCAAAAAAACAATGTTTCTTCCTCCAATTGACCACAGGAGCTCCTATTCAATGCAGACTCCGTAAGAACGGGACAGGAAATTACCTAAATGGGCGCAAGCTCAGTGCACAGAACCCACAATTCCTCTTTAAAAGGGAAAAAAAAAAAAAGAGAGAGATCCTGTTCCTCAGGGCTGGCGAAGATCAACAGATTATAGGCACACGGAGGGAAGTTCACCCAAAGTTCTTCTCATTTAACCCTTGCAACCTGGTTTTTCTCTCTTTTTTTAACCTGATTTAGCGAGTTTATCAGGTTTATTTCATAGAATGCTTGTGCTGGCAGGTGAAAACAGCCCGAGCCTGGAGTTTTCAGCACCAGATTCCCTCAGTCCAGCTAAAGATCCTTGTTGAAAACGGAAGAGAGACGAGAAAAAAAGCTTTTTATCTGGAAGCGTTAAATGAGGCGTTTTTGTTAAAACCGAGGTGGCTGCTGATGCCATCTCGTGGGAAATACAAAATTCACCTTCCAGAGCCTTTCCTGACACTGGAAGTGTCCCAGAGGGAAAATCCTGGGGTGTTTTAGGGGCGGTCACACGAGGAGGGCGGCGTGTTGGTAAAGGGGGTCAGGGCCAGATCCATCTGCTCACACCGAGCGCCGCCCAGGGTACAAAAATCCTGAATTTTAGCCCCCTCTGAGTTAATGGAATATTAGAAAAAAAAACTCTGTGCCAGCAACACTTTGAACAATTTCTTTTTCCCCCCTTTAAATCAGGGATTTAAAGCTCTGAGAGCGAGGGCTGGAGCGTTGCTGTGGCCAGGCCCAGGCAGAGAGGTCCGGGTGGGAACGTCAGGACCTGGGATTTTAAAATTTTAAGTTCTCTAATTCCTGAGCAAAACACTCGCCCAGGTGAACAGTCCCACTCGACCAAAGAATTACTCACATGCAGAAGTGTTTGCGGGATGAGGAGGCCAAAAGGCTTCCCAAAACTTTTCGGCAGCCTCGAGACTGCAGAGGAACAGCAGTTCGGGTTTCCCCGAATGCACAAAATTCACTTTATGAGTTCTTAGAAAAATTTGGGTTACTCAGAAAGGATTTGCGCTCAGCATCGGGTTTTTCCCGGCAAAACAAGGCCCAAGGAACAACTGGAAACCTATTTATTTCCATCTAACGTGGGACAGAATAAATAAGGAGCAATCCTCGCATACCCTTATCCAGGAATTTCCTTACTCAACAGAGCAAAACACTCAGCCCTGGCAGCGAAGAGCGAAGCAAACCGTGCGTTTCACGCTCAGGATTTGGCACAGGCAGGGAATTCTCGTTATTCCTCTGTCGCAATCGGCCAAATCCCATTTTTCTCCAGGCCCGGAGCGGGCCCACGGCCGAGCTCAGCAGCCACTCAACGCTGGAACCGCGTTTTTATTTACGCCATTCGTAGGATCCTCCTCCGCTACCTCGCCTGCTGAAAACATTCCGGGGCAGGAAGCAGCAGTTTGGGCGTGTTTGGATGCATTTCAGCACTTTTTCCTTTCCTAAATACCCATCTGCCCTCTACTGGTGAGCAATCCTAGGGTTTGTTTTTTTTTTTCTCCCCCCCAAGATTTTCACACTCGAGGTCCCTTAAAGCCTTACCTGAGGTGGTTTTGGCGTTTGCTGGAGGGATGGAGAACTTGCCCCGGTGTAAGAATGAAGGGCGAGATGGGAGCCACAGTGTTGGTGATGGGATTTGTTCTCTAGGTGANCCCCGCCCCTCCCGCCGCGGCCTCACAAAATGGCGGCCCCGGCAGCGAGCCCGGGAGGCGGCGGAAGGATACGGGCTAGGAAGAAAAAGAGTCCCTCGAGGCGGCAGAGAGAGAAAGATCGGGCTGGTCCTCCTCCACTCGTTCTGCCGCAGCGGGGACTGCGGGAAACGTGGGGATTTCTCCTTCTTTTCTCCGTCCTTCTCCCCGCCCTGGGGNGAATGCACAAAATTCACTTTATGAGTTCTTAGAAAAATTTGGGTTACTCAGAAAGGATTTGCGCTCAGCATCGGGTTTTTCCCGGCAAAACAAGGCCCAAGGAACAACTGGAAACCTATTTATTTCCATCTAACGTGGGACAGAATAAATAAGGAGCGATCCTCGCATCCCTTATCCAGGAATTTCCTTACTCAACAGAGCAAAACACTCAGCCCTGGCAGCGAAGAGCGAAGCAAACCGTGCGTTTCACGCTCAGGATTTGGCACAGGCAGGGAATTCTCGTTATTCCTCTGTCGCAATCGGCCAAATCCCATTTTTCTCCAGGCCCGGAGCGGGCCCACGGCCGAGCTCAGCAGCCACTCAACGCTGGAACCGCGTTTTTATTTACGCCATTCGTAGGATCCTCCTCCGCTACCTCGCCTGCTGAAAACATTCCGGGGCAGGAAGCAGCAGTTTGGGCGTGTTTGGATGCATTTCAGCACTTTTTCCTTTCCTAAATACCCATCTGCCCTCTACTGGTGAGCAATCCTAGGGTTTGTTTTTTTTTTTCTCCCCCCCAAGATTTTCACACTCGAGGTCCCTTAAAGCCTTACCTGAGGTGGTTTTGGCGTTTGCTGGAGGGATGGAGAACTTGCCCCGGTGTAAGAATGAAGGGCGAGATGGGAGCCACAGTGTTGGTGATGGGATTTGTTCTCTAGGTGAGCGTCCACCTCACGGGGGTCCCCCCCTTCCCCAGACCCCCTCAAGATCGCCCCTCTCAGAGGGTCCTCCAGCCCCTTCCCCACTGGGAGTCCTCTGAACCCCTCATGGGTGTCCCCCATCCTCAGACCCCCAAGACCACCCCTCTCAGAGGGTCGCCAAGCCCCCTCTGAACGCCTCACTGGGGTCCCCTCTCCTCAGATCCCAAAGATCGCTCCTCTCTGACGGTTCCCTAGGCCCTCCCCTCACGGGGGTCCCTGAAGCCCCTCACGAGGGTCCTCCCTCGGCCCTCCTCGGTCCCGGCCCCGCTCACGGAGCTCGGTCCCNGAGGCGGCAGAGAGAGAAAGATCGGGCTGGTCCTCCTCCACTCGTTCTGCCGCAGCGGGGACTGCGGGAAACGTGGGGATTTCTCCTTCTTTTCTCCGTCCTTCTCCCCGCCCTGGGGCCGTCGGGAGAGGCGGGGGGGTGTTTTTTCCGCCGGCGGAAGGATATAAAGCAGTAGGGCTGGAGCGCCGTGACGCGTCCCCGGAGTTAGATCCGGCTGAGGCGTTTTGGCGCCAAGTATAAAATGGCGGCGGCGCCTCGCTGAGGTGTGCGGGTTTGTGTGTGTTTTATAGAGCTTTGATAATTAGCGTCCGTAAATATATCGCTGTTTGGGTGTGTGTATTTCAGTAGTTTGAGCGTATCTGTCCCCTCTGAGTACCTTCCAGTCCAGGATTGAGCTCCTCTCAGGCTGCCAAACCCTCCCCTCTCCAAGGTGTGTTACCCCCTTGGGTGCCCCTGACTTGCCCAAAATACCGGTTTTTGAGGTAAATTTAAACTCCGGGGCCTCTTTTCTTCTTTGGGGTGTTTTCCTGTGGGGCTTGGGAAAGCTGAAGTGTAAATAATATCCTTAATGTGCTTGAAATAATCCTTTAGGCTTGGTTTTTCCATGCTTGAGACCTCCACAGCATGGGCAAAGACATAGGGGTGAGATCTCAGCTCAACACAAAGAGATTTTAAGACAGTTTAATGCCAAAGAACTCGATGTCAGCCTACGTGTCCGCAGGGATGTGTATGTTTTTAACTGATTTTATTTAAAGTTTCATAATAAATACTTCTGCAGGTTTTTCCCAGCTGGGAAACACAGAAGTCGAGCAGCTCTGCACAGAGGAGAGTTTACATTTTTCGCCTCTGGTTTCACACAGACGATTCAAAATCAGCAAACTCGATTATTTCTGGAGATTACAGGAGAGCTGCATCCCATTTTCGTAGCAGAACGCAGATTTTTTTCCCCATTTTTGCCTATTTGTGGCACTTTTTAAGCGCTGCCTCAGCCTGCCCTCAGCCGCGTACCCGCCAGCTCTCAGGATGATTTTGGGATGCTCCACATCACTTCACCCCAATCAAACACAAAAAAAAAGCACGTTCAAGAAGACAAACCGATCCCAGAAAACAATCTTGGGCGAGGGGGAGGAAAAAAAACCTGTTTTAAAAGCCAACAATTATTCCAGGTTGGGTTTTTTTCTACCCCCCCCGTTTTGAGATGATGCTCGGAAATCAACCTCAGCAGGTGAAAAATCTCCCCGGAGAAAACTCAAGGCTTCCACTTGAATGAATGCAGAGTTGTTTGTTGTTGTTGTTGTTTGTTGTTGTTTTTAAAGGGGTCGATGAAGCGGGTGGAAAACCTGAAATGCTTTCATTTGCGGGGGGGTAAAATTAAACAAAATTCTCCTTCTTGTCTTTCAGCTCCGCCCCGTGACCCTTCCAAACCCCCGGCTGGCTGTCCCAAGTCAGGAGTTGCACTGGGAATAGACCACGCGGGGCATTAAAAAAAAAAAGGATGGAAAAAAAACCCCAAAAAATCAAATTTGGGGTGACGAACACCCCAGCCTTGACCCCCACCAAGCAAGGTCAGAGCGTTTCCGTGTCTATTTACCCTCCTGGATATAATTTTACCACGAGGCTCGAAGGAAGGGGTTATTTTTCTCAAAGGAAAAAAAAAAAAAGGTTCGTGCTGATCTCTCGGGCGCATCCCTGCCTCTTCCACCTCGCGTTCCTGAGGGGAAGGTTGAGGGACCAAGCGGATTTTCGGAGAAATCAGGGCCAGGGGAGCGTGAAGAGCTGATGCTTCCTGCAAAACAAGGGTGATTCCCATCCCATTTAAGAAGCAAATGAGCTTCTTAAAGAAAAAAAAGCACGCGAGAAACGAGCTGGGAAATTGTCACACGGGGCGGGGGGGTCACGGTGACATTTGGGGGATGTGGCACCTCCCAAACCCTCTGGCAACGGGAAGGGGCAACGAGGGAGCTGTTTCTGCCCCCCTCCCCCTCGTGTCCGCCCCGTTGTGGTTCCCGGAGGAAAAGGGGGAGAAAGAGGAGGGGGGAGAGGAGATTTTCGGGGAGCCCGTTACCGCCGTGAATTGGCGACGGCAAAACCGCCCAGAAACCACCGAAAAAACCAAAAAAAAAAACCCCCTCAACCCAACAGCCTCCAAACTGACAACGAATCCTGGCATGCCTGGCGGAAAGGGAGAGAGCAGGGGGCGAGGATGGGCAGGAAGGGCTTCAAATTAAATCGAAATCTAAGGAGCTGATGCTGGCGATGGGAGCTCGCCAGAAGTTAAAGCTGTTGAACTGCAGCAGGCCGTCCTCTTCCTGGGAGAGGTCCTGGCTGCCCCGGTCCCCGAGCTTGCCCAGCCCTCCCTTGGGCTTGTAGAGGGCCACGTCTCCGAGCCCCAGCCCCTCCAGCTCGGCCACGTCCAGCCGCGGGATCGGCATCCTCCAGTAGATGAAGGAGTCGTACTGGCTGCTGATGGTGTCCAGCATTTTCGGGCTGTGAAAGGGGGGGTGAGGGGAAAGAAGAGGGAGAGAAAAGCTCTACCAAAGACACAGGAATCGCCCCAAAGCGGCCGAAAATCTCGGGTGTTGCCGTGCTGGCCCTATCCCGTAGGATAATCCCCGAAAAGGAGCTGAGGGGGTAGGAGAGCGTGGGGTTGTGGAGGTTTGGCTCTAGGCTGGGTCTAACTGCGGGCTTGAGCTCTGCCAGAGTTTTATCCACAGCCTTCTCTGCACCGTAATTTGGAGGGGGTCCCAAGGGACTTGTCCCCCCCCCGTGCCTCAGTTTCCCCACCCAAACAGCACGGGAGGGAAGGACAGGGTGGGGATTTATCCCCTTCCCAACTGCTCCTCCTGAAATCCATCCCGCCAGGAGCAGAGGTGGGAAGGCAGCATCCGAACGAGCTCTTTTTCCATGACCTCCACGCGAGTGTCTCCCTGTGCCGAATCCCTACGGAATGGGCAGTGAAGGGGGAGGGGGAGTCCCTGCGCGGCCCCCTCCCCCCGATCCCACCCCATCCCTCCCTCCCTCCCATGACCGAACCCTCTAGAAAGGGCTGGAAGAAGCCTCGCCCGGCATTCCCACCACACCCCACCCATCCCTTGCCGTGCCATCCATCCGTCCCTGCCGCAGAATTCCCCCCGCCAGCCCCACCCCGATCCACCAAAAACCTGGGAAAGAGCAGGGCAAGACGTGGATCAGCTCCTTCCGCGGCAGGAGCTGAGTCACTGCCTGGCTTCTCCCTGGCAGGATTATGTCATTCACCTCCTCGTTTGGCATCGGAGGTGGGGGAAAAAAACCAGACTAACCCAAAACATCCTCATTTTCCCGCTGATTCCCCCGTCTTAAAACCTCGGAAATGAGAATTCTCAGGGATGATTCAGGCACGCTTTGGATGGTGCCCTGTGTGTGTGCGATGAGGGCTGATCAGCTGCTAAATTTAAGGCTCTGGATGTCACTCAGAGGCTATGAAAGGCTCCTCTGTCACCCCCTCAGGGTAAACTGAGCCACAGGACTTTAAAATAGCCTCTTCCCTGGGAATTTATCCCTGGGGGTCCATCCCTAGGGATCTATCCATGGTTTTTTTGCCGCAAAACAGCAGAGAATTATTGGTGGTGATGGGTGTTGCGGACGTGGATTTTTAAGCTTCGAAGTGTGAAAAATCGGAATTTAGTGACAAGAGAGGGGAAAAGAGAGTTTAGTGACAAGTAAAATAATCAAATATCCGGTAAAAAGGAATGAACATGGAGGGAAAAAAACCCTCTTGTGCCGCATGTCACCCCTGAAAAAAGAGCATTTCCCACAGCATCAGTGCGGTCTGCCCATCCCACGGCAGCAAAACCACCTTTATCCGCTTCATCCCCGCCGGCTGCGGCTTTATTTCCCCCCCTCACCTCAAAAAAGAAATCCCGACCCCCTCCCTCCACCCGAATCTCTTCCGAAAACAGAAAGCATCCTCTCGCCGCGCATCCCTTCCCCGGCT
>VXAZ01003781.1:398698-422533 GCA_013399875.1 Gymnorhina tibicen | reverse complement strand
GGGGGATGAGCGAGAGGAGCCCAGAAGAGACCTCCGCCGTGGGTTGGGCGCCGAGCTGGAAGGGGCTGGGGGCTCTTTGTGCGGCAGGCGCAGGATTTGGGGGGAGATAACCGGGCTTTGCGGGGATGGGAGACGCCGGGAAGGAGCAGAGAGAAACACGGGTTCGTCTGTCCCCTCCCCACACCGCTGCGTGCGGAGAGGGCCGGGGCCGTCCTCGGAGGGCAGGGGTGCTCTCCTCGGGGGAGGAGGGATGGGCACCCCGGGGGGACATCGGAGGGGGATGTGACAGCCCCGCCGTGCCCCTGGGCCGGATCTGCGGTGCTCGGGAACGCTGGGAATGGCGTGAACGTCTCCAGTGGGAGCACGGGGGTTGTGGGAAGGGAAAAGAAATCCTCGTGCGGGCAGGATAAGATTTGAGTTTGGAGCTTCACTTTCCCTGGTTTGAGCCACGGAGAAGCAGCACCTCTCTTCATCCCACCCCGCTGCTTCCCTCCGGCCCCACGGGGAGCAGAGCCGGGGGTCACCCACCAGAACACCCCAAAAGGTCCCTCTGCGCCCCGAGGGAGCTGTCCCTCACTCCAGCCTTGGTACAGCAGAGCCACGCCCGGCGCTGAGGTTTTCTGTCAGCACCAGGGTCGGGGAAAGGGGCAGCGGGGAACAAAGCTTTGCCGTGTGCCCCTTTTCCCGAAGAAAGGCCGTGGAGAAGCACGTGGGATATCTCACGGGGTGAACAACAACCCAGCCTTTGGTTTCTCAAGGGCTCCAGGGAAATTCATTCACAAACCTCGTCCTGGCCTCAGCGCGGAGCCCCCTCGGAGGAGCCGGGCAGGGTCACTGCTGGGCACCACCTGCCAGCGGCACTTTCTGCAAAGCCCGGCACTCCTGGCAGCGCCGCCTCGCTCGGGAAGTGCTCGGCGCACTCGGGAAATGTTAGAAATCTCCCAGTGCGAGGCTCAGATAGGATGGACGGGGGAAGGCAGGCCTGGGCGAGGAGCAGCCCCTGCTCACTGGTGACCAGGGGTGGTTTTATACGTAATTTATGGGTATTTTAGGTACACAGACTGGAAAAGGGGGATGCAGAAAGCAATGATCCTGAATTTCCCACCTCGTGCTGGGCAGAGCTGGGCATGGAGCAGAAGGCAAGGGGGGAGAGGCCAGGAGAGGGATCTGGGGGGAATTCACCCCTTTCCTGAGCACATCCCCGTGTGCAACCATGAGTAGAGCTGAACATTTTGGCTCAGTTCTGAGGGAAGAGTGGCTCAAGTGAGCGGCTCTGGGTGATGGTGGTGAGTTTTTATTTGATTTACTGAGAGCTGGTGGGGTGAGTCTCCAGCAAACCCCTCTCAGCAGCTTCTCAGAGGTTCTTCCTGCGCGAGGTCCCCTCGGCCTTTAATTATTTTCTGCAGGCTAAACCACAGGTGCTGGAATCCTGTCCAGGCATTTCCAAGGAGCTGGGCTCAGCACCCCATCACTCTGAGCTGAACAATCCGTGTTTAATGCCTCAAAACCCAGAGCCCAGGATGTCACTGGCAGCCTGGGGATTTCCCAGGTGGAGCTGAACCCCCCAAAGACCCCGAACCTTCCTTCAGGCTGGCTGTGCTGATGAAATGCTCTACTGGCTCAGCACCGACCCCCAGCTCTCCTGTTTCCCCCAAATCCCGGTGGGGGCAGGTCAGACCTTGCCACTGCAGAGCCAGTAGAAGCCCGTGGTGTCCCAGAACACTAAAAATGACTCCTTAAAACACCGTGGGGATGACCCAGCCCCACCCAGCGCTCATTTACCTTCCCACCATCCCTACAGCAGCTCAAGTCACCAGCAGAGCATCCAGCTCCTCCGGTTTTCCTGGGAATATCCACACCTGATCCCGTGCCACAAATCGCCTTCCATCTGGGAAATACGGAGCCGTTTCTGTGCCCGTTTCCCTCGGGCGATGCTCCCTTGGGAAGGCTCTGTTAAACCCTTCGCACCCTCACTCACCAGCAGAGAATTCCCGCCCCCGGTGGATTTGTTCTGCTTCCCGCTTCGCGTGGGGGTTTCCTCCATCCCTGGGTAAAGGGAAGACAGGTTTCATCTCCGCTGGATCATTACAGTTTCTGACTTCTCTTTCTTGATCCTTTTTTTTCCCCTAGATATATTAGGCCTTGGGAAAAAGAATAAAAACCGCAGCCTTTGCTTGCTGCCTGTATTTTCTAGACACAGTGCCCTGACATTGAGAGCAAACAGTTATTAAATAAACGCATTGTTAGGCATGCTTTTAGTCCTGACACCTCTGGTAAATCTGCATTTATTATTTAGTGAATTAAGTGGTTTTAAATCAAGTTATAATCGGTGGGTGCCCTTGTGCTCGGTATTTTATATCCTCCCGTGCATGCTTTGTTTGCAATTTCTGTACAATTTCTTTAGGTGCATTATATATTTTCTTTGGAATAGAGTCACATGCCGCTCGTGTGGGTCCCCAGCTTCCCAGGAATGCTCCTGCCTTTAACAGTTTGATGCCCAGCCCTGTCCCCTGTCCCTATGGAAGGAATCCCATCCCCTCCTGTCCAGGCCTATCCCAGGAAAAGAGACCTTTGTAAAATCCCCTTTTTTGCTGAATTTCAGTGACAGCTGCCCAGTTTGTGGGCTCACAGCTTGGAAAGATTTTCCTGCAGGAGACAGATGATGTTCAGGGATGCTCGTGGACCACAGGGTTGGTGACCCCAGGGCTCATGATGAAAAGGTGTAGAGGTGCCACCTGGCACGAGCCAGGAGCAGCCAAGCTGAGCCTGATCTCAGCAGCCCTTTGGGTCTCTCACTCTGCTTCTCCTCTCCTGAAAAGGTGTTGGGGAGCAGAGGCTGAGTGAGAACTGGGTCACTTTGAGCTCAAGTTGGTGTTTTGGCCACTTCAGCAGCACTACAGAGGCCACCTGTCACCCTACCCATGTGTGCAAGGTCCCTCCTGCCTCCTTGGGCTGGAGGCTTTTTCCTCTCCCACATGCCCAGCAGCGATGGGGCTTCCCAAGGGAGGGGACACTGCTGGAGGGCTCTGTCCCCTCCAGACCTGCCCCCCTCCACTCTCCCCAGCCTGCCCAGTGTCCCTGGGAAGTGCCAGGCACAGTTCAGGAGGAAAGAGCTCCCAGCTGCTCTGTGCTTCCTCCATCCCAGTCACTGCCCAGGCTGCAACCACCCCTCGGGTACCATCCCTGCGTCCTACACCTCATCATGGTGTGGTCTTCTCCTCCTCCCCATGGTGTGGTGATCCCCATCTCCCCATGGCATGGTGACCTCCATCTCCCCATGGTGTGGTCACCTCCATCTCCCCATGGTGTGGTCACCTCCATCTCCCCATGGCATGGTGACCTCCATCTCCCCATGGTGTGGTCACCCCCATCTCCCTATGGTGTGGTCACCTCCATCTCCCCATGGTGTGGTCACCTCCATCTCCCCATGGTGTGGTGATCCCCATCTCCCCATGGCATGGTGACCTCCATCTCCCCATGGTGTGGTCACCTCCATCTCCCCATGGCATGGTGACCTCCATCTCCCCATGGTGTGGTCACCCCATCTCTCCATGGCCTCCTCTGACCTGGAATGGTCAGGACAGGGCCTGGGCACATCACTCAGCATGGCACTGCCCTCTGCGCCAAGGATCAGGAGTGAGAATCATCTCACCCAACTTTTGGTGTCTTTAGTGAGCTACCAAAGCCTGACCTAGCTGGGACCTGCTTTTTAAGCCCACCCATGATGTTGCTTGACTGCTACGGTCACAAACGTGCAGAGGAAAGGCCTTGACCAAACCCCATCATTTTCCAGGGTGATTTCCCTGGAAACTTGCAGGAAACCCTGCCCTCCCTCCGCTGCTGGGCCTCGCCACTGCCCAGGTGCTGTTCTTCCTCCCCCTGGCTGTTGTCCCCTCTGTCACACACCGTGGTACCCTGCTCAGCCCCACCGTGCTCGTGGCCCTGGTGCCTGTGCCCACACCCTGCCCCTCCTCATCCCACCCTGAGGTTGCCGCATCCCATCCTCCCCCACGACCTCCCTCCCTCCCCGGCCCCCTCTGCGCCTGTTTTCCCATTTATCTCCTTTGCCTGGTGAATATACATAAATATGAGCAACTGTGTCTGCCAGTGACCTTACCTGCCCTGACTAAATTCATGTAGTGTCTGTGAAGATAATTCGAAAGCCATAAGAAGATAATAAAAAAGGAAAGATAAAAAAAAAAAAGGGGGAAAAAAAATAGGAAAAAAAAAGGGCAAGCATTGTGGTTTGTATTCTCTTATCTAACCTTCTGCAGGCCCTGGCTGGGAGTGCAGTCCCTCGCTATTTAAAGGGATGCTGCAGTTGGGAGCTGCACGAGGCAGCTGCGCACAGGGAGAGGGACGGCACAGCCGCGGGTGCCACCAGAGACAGGGCAGGCCAGATCGTGTTCCCTCTGCAGTGACCTTCTGGGTGGGGAGGGGAAATCCTGCTGCCGGAAAATTCCCCCCCAGAAATATCAGCCTGGCCTGATCCTTCCCCGCTGTCCCACCCAAATCTAAGGGGACATCCCAGCAGGAAGCCCATGGAAGCAGCAAATAGGTGTGGGACCCCTGCAGGAGCAGCTGTTGCAAAGACCGAGCTCAGAAAGAGAAGGAAAAATCTCTGGGTGTGATTTTTATGGTTTTTTTCATCTAAAAATCCCGGTGCAGCTGAAGGCAGGGGAGGGCACTGATTGCAGGGACGGAGGGAATTATCACAGGCGTCATCGCGGCGGTGTCATCGCGGAGCAGAAGGGCTTGTCAGATAGATGGGAGCCAAAAGGATCCGGGGGAACAAAATACGGCAACGAGACCCCGAGGAGATAAACCAGCAGGCTGGGGAGAGAAATCCTGAGATTTCCCCAGCCCCAAGGAATGCTGCAATCTCTGCAACTGCTTCCCCATGGAATTAAAGCTCTGCTGTCCGAGCCGTGCTGCAGCCACATGCGGGGCCTGGCTGTGCCCATCCTGCCCTGTCCTTGAAGGCACAAGGCTCACATCAAAACCAACCCAAGCAACCCCCAAATCCCTCACAGTTTTGCCCAAAACCACTTTGGGGTTTTTCCCCCCCTTAGCTCTGTGGCTTTGCACTGCTGGGATGTGAGCAGGATAAGCCAAACCACCACAGACCTGGGAATAACAAGCTATGGAAGAAACAAGAAAAAACCCCTTAATGTGCAAAAGAAGGATGGGGTTAATGGGGTCACCACAGCTCTGGGTCTTGGTCCAGCAGGTCTCAGCCCTTGGGAGCAGAGGGATTCTTGCAGGGAGCCAGGTGCTCATCCTTTATGGCTCATGGAGCATCCAGAGCTCCTTGGGTGGAGGTGCTCCCTGGGTGCAGCTTCTCCCTCAGTCTGATCCTGCTGCTGCAAACCCCAATTCCCAGAGGAAGAGGAGGTGTAGGGGCACAAAGCTCCCCTCCTCACCGCTCGCAGCCAGGGAAGCAGGTAGGATCTGATGGAGAAGGTCCTGATGGGAAAAGGACAGGGCCAGCGAGATGAGGGACACCCACACGAGGGACACCGACACGTCCCCCCTCCCTGGCGCCCACCCCCGGACACAGCGGGGCCTTTCTGCCGCCTTTGTGCGGCAGCTCCGGAGTGGTGTCGCCACAAAGGCGGAGGTGAAAGGGGTTAATTCGGGGGACAGAGGTAGGATGTGAAGATGCAGAGCGGGACAATGGGCCGCCTTCCTCTTTTGTCAGCGCGGCCATTGTGCCGCGTGTGAAAAATGAAATCTGTTTCATTTTCCTCCCAGATGCGATCGGGCGCCTCTATTTAGAAGCCATCAAAAAAAGCAATCCAAGTGCTCCCAGGGGGGACCCGGGGGGGTGCAGGCCTGCCAGACACGGGTGTACCCCACCCCACCACTGCCTTCATTTATTTATTTATTTATTTGTTTGTTTGTTTGTTCGGCGTTTAACGTTTATTTGGATTTAACCCGCTCCCTGCCTCCGGCGCTCAGGTGGCTGAGACAGCACTCGAAGTCAGCGGGGAGAGGTCTGGGGAAGCAGCAGGGGTTGGGATGGGAGCTGGCAGGAGCAGGGCAGAGAGGCTGGGATGAGCCCAGCTCTCCATGCCCAGCCCACGGCCATCACTCAGGATGTCCCACCTTGTCCCCTGCTGTATCCCTCTGTCCCCCTCTATTTTTACAGCTCCAGAGCAACTGATAATCAATAATTCCCCTTCATCCTTGCAGAAGCAGATGAAAGTGGAAGGAAACCCAGCCCCACTGCTCTCCCCACTCCTATCTCTGCCCAAACCAATCCCTGGGTTTGCTACCAACGTGAGAAATTTTCACCTCCAGAGAAGGTGTGAAACTCGGCAGTTTTGTTCCCTCCAAAGGGAATTACAACCCTTGCAGAATGCAAACAAACAAACAAATGCAAATTAACCAGGAAAAGCATGTTTTTTTCAAAACACATTTTAACCTTTGCCTCAAATTAACAAATCCAGCTGGAAACTCTCAAGTTTTATTTTTTCCCATCCAAATCCACAGCTGGCTGTCCATTGAGATGCCAGTGTAGGTGACAGTCACCTGGCAGCAGGGGGGGAATTTGAGTGGTGGGCAGAGCAATCCCTGAACCCCAATCTGCTCCAAGAACCACCCCCCCAAAAAAAACAGAGGGGAAGGTGGGCAGAGCACAGGCAAAGCAAGGGGTGCTGGAGAGGGGAGTTGGAGTCACCATCCTCTGCTGCTGAGAGCTCGCTCCTGCTCATCTGAGACCCAGGAAACTCACCCCAGCCATGCCAGGGGGTGCCCTGGGCTGGGCAGCACTGCCAGCTCTCTCCTGCAGCCCTCAGGCTCCATCCCCTTTGGCTGGGCATGGCCAGGTGTGGACAGGACCGTGCTGGTCATCTCTTCTGCACAGCCACCCCGGCCAGCCCCATCCCCGGTGAGGTTTGGGATCTTCCCCAGGCACGGGGTGATGAGGACCAGCCCCAGAGGGAGGCTGGGTTGGAGTCAGCGCTGGTGGCAGCTCTGTGAGGGGCAGGTTCGGTAGCCAGGACACTCCCAAACGCCCTTCCAGGTCCGTGGGCACTGGACCAAGGGACTGCGTGGGGGGACAGGCAGGGAGGGAGGCTCTGTGGGGGTGGCAGACGTGCCCAGGGCAGCCCAGGGATCCTCGGGGATCCTGCCCAGGGATCCTGGGGCAGAGGAGAGGACTCATCTGCCGCTGGGGCCGCTGGGCCTCTCAGCAGCTTCACTCCTGGTCAGGGGACACATCTCCTGCTCCTCATCCCACCCCCGAACACCCCCCCACCCACGGACCCGCCGCAGTCACCACGGGCAGAGTTCGGGGCTGGAGGGTGACGAGAGGACGTGACTCAGACCCAACTTTTCCCAGCCTCCTTCTCCCAGAGACAGCAGGTGGGACCGGGGGGAGGGAGCACGGGTCAGGACCATCCTCCTCCTCTCCTCCTCCCTGGCTCTTTGTGCCAGAGCCGGGCAGATGGGTGTCCCTGCCAGCTCGGTGGCCACAGCCCCCTCCAAGCCCGGCTTCATCTGCCAGCCAATAACCCCGTGCTCCCCTCCACCTCCGCATTGTGTCCCCACACGTGTCCCCGCCTTCTGGCAGCCCCGGGCGGGCTCCATCCCCGCGGCATCCCGGGAGAGGCGGCGGGCGGGACCCCGCGGCCGGGGGAAGGCAGGATGGCAACTTGGCGGAGAGACCGGGGGTGTCAGATCACATAAATCAAGCTCCAGAGCCTTCCTATTTAACACACTCTTCCCCTTCGAGTTGTCAGTGAAACCGTTAATTAATTAGCTAATCCCGCAATGAAGTGGATTCTAAATGGATCTCCCCTCCCTTCCCCCCATTTAGGTAATTACTGCTGAGGGAGCTTTTGTCAGAGTAATTTTCCAGCAGGGACAGCCCCGGCTGGCGGAGGGAGATGAATTTAAAGAGGGGGGGAAATAATAATGCAGAAGGGGGGATAAAGGAGGGCTCCTCCTGCGGGGCAGCGTGCTTTGGAGTCACAGCAGGGCCAGGACACCTCTCCTGGCCTCTCCCGGCCACGGAGGTGACCAGCACAGGACTTGTCCAGCACCCACATGTGGGAGAGTGTGGGGAAGGGTCATCCCAGCCTGCTCCAGGCTGCTCCCGCAGCCGTGCCATAGCACCAGCCCAGCTTCTCTCTGCTCACACACGGGCTCCATCTTCTCCCTGCCTCCCCCAGGACACGGCCAGGCTCTGGACAACATCAGAGCGCTCCACCCAAGGCCACTGAATAGTGCTCTGAACAACCTGATCCAGTGGGAGATGTCTCTGCCCATGGCAGGAAGGGTGGAACAAGATGAGTTTTAAGGTCCCTTCCAGCCCAAACCATTCCAGGACTTCATGATCCCTGCAAGGACAGTGGAGAAGTCATGGCAGGTGTCCCACACCAGGTCACACCAGGCTGTCCCCCCCTCACCCGGCACCTCCCATGTCCCGCTCTGAGGAGCTCCCCACAAGAACCTGGTCAGTGGGAATGAAGGAAAAACCCCAAAGCCTCCAAGGGGGTTTTCCTTCCAAGCCAAGCAAAGGGGGATGGGGTTTCCATGGCCAAGCAGAGCAATCAGCCAGGAGGCCTCGGCCCTGCACCTGTTGGGGCATTTATTTCAGAGTCAGGGCACCAAAATAGCACTGGCACATCAGGAGCAGCACTTCTCCTTCATATCTTGCCCTTTCCATGCCCCTGCACAGCTCCCAGCCCTTTTCGTTCCTCACTGTGTCAAGCAAAGTTTCTGAGTGAAGATTTTTCAAAGGCACGCTGGGTTTTAGATCCTCAGCTCCACGTCCCAAGTCGTGCTGTGTCCAGCAGAGATAGGGCAGGAGTGGTGCCAGCTGCCTGCTGCAGCCCAGCCGCCTTTGAACTGCCAGGCTCTGCTCTGAGCCGCGCTCCAAATCAAAGGATGCTGCTGGAAAATCGCAGCTCGGCTCTCATCTGGCTGCAGAGCAATCTCTGGGTGCAGAGAAATCCCAGCGCAGCCACACAGCTGCAAACACACCCTGCCCCAGCCCACTCCCGGCCTCCAGGGTGGGTGGCAGAAATAGGAGCCTTGGGGATTTCTCCCTCATCCTAAAAATCTCCCTGGGGTATTTCTATGTGCTGAGCTGAGGAAAAAGGATGAGAGCCTCTTCCAAGGGAGCTTCCAAGGAGAGTTTGCTCCCCGCTACAGGAAAATCTGTTCAAGGAAGGGAGGTTGCTCCCGTTCAGCAGGTGCCTGCAGCCTGTCTGTAGGGCAAACATTCCCATCTCTTTGAGAGGTTCCCTGAGCAGCCAGCCTGCACCTGGCAAAGAGATTCATGTTTTCCATCCTTTCCCACATACTAATTTCCCCTGGGACACAGAGCAGCAACGTCTCCTTTTGGAAGCTCGCTCTATCCCACCAGGGTCCCAGAAAAGCCTAATTACAACCCAAAATGACCTGAGAGAAGCACAGGTGGTGAAGGCAGAACTCCTCTTTCTGACTTTGGGGGTGCAATGAATGGGGCTGAAAGTGTTTAAATACCCTGTTTTCCTGAGGTTGTCCCAAATACAGCCGGGGGAAAACAGGGATGCAGCTCTGCAGCTGGTCATGGCTTACTTCTGCCGGTGGTGCAGGACTTCCCACTCCCATCCTTTTCATATTTCTTCTCTTCCAGCTGCCTGTGAAGTCTGGCAGAGGCAGATCTCAGTTGTTTCTCCTCCCAAGGAACAGATTAAACCTCAGCATTTCTCTAAAAACCAAAAATAAAATTAAAAATGACATCCCAGGACTTCCCGGAGAAATGCTGGAGGTAGCCTGGGCACAGGACCTGCTCTGCAGCGTTCTGGTCCAGCAGTGATGAAGACCCCAGAGACACCTGGGAGGGGATCATGAAGCTCTGCCAAGAGCATGGAAGATCTTTCATAAGTTGTCATGGGAAATTTAGGGGTTTTTAGAGTTAAGGCTGGGACACCTGAGAGGCCGAGCAGGACACAGTGGGGTGGTGGCTCTGATTTGAAGTGTAAAATCAAAAACTGAAGCAAGGCAAGGGCTTAACAATGCACTCAAAAGATGCTGACCTGGGCAGCAGCATGGATGGGATGGCGTGAGGGGCATCACTGATTCCTGATGGGAAACCAAACCCAAAACCTCACCCAAAACCCTGCAGCTGGGCCGTGCCACCCCTTCACCAGAAGTGCCTCCGTGGAAGGGTTGCTCCCACCAGGGCAGCGTGAGGAGAGTGAAAACCAGCGCAGCCCAGTTGTTCTCCCTCCTTCAGCCGCAGTGCCGGAGGCTGTGACCGGTTCCAACGTGCATCTCCCCTCTCTCTCCTGTCAGAACCGAGGGCACTCAGCTGGAAAATGAAGACCCGGGGTTGAACCCGGAGGGGCATTAAGAGCCAGCAGAGAGGCCGAGCAGCCGGGACCTGCCTTGTGGCATCTCCGCCGTGCGCACCGCGGCTGTGCCTCCCTCCCTCGGTGCCTCCGCGGCTGTGCCTCCCTCCCTCGGTGCCACCGCGGCTGTGCCTCCCTCGGTGCCACGGCGCTGTCCCTCCCTCCCTCGGTGCCACCCCGCTGTCCCTCCCTCCCTCGGTGCCACGGCGCTGTCCCTCGCTGCTGGCCGGGCGCTCGGGCCCCGCTCCGGTGAATCGGCGCTGACAGCCCCGGCGGGCGCGGCGCGGGGCGAACGCGCTCCTGCCGCCGCTCCCGGGCAGCTGTCGCGGGCAGAGGTCCAAGGTCAGCTAAGTGTTTAATGGGCCTCCTGCGAGGACCTGCGCTGAAAGGCGGGCGGCAGAGGAGGCGAGAAGGGAGCATATGTCACCGCCTGGGCTGCGGGGCTGGTTTCAGTGACGCGGGGATGCTTCCCATGCTTCCCGTTGCTTTCCCAAAGCCATCTCCTTTTCCAGCAGCGCAGCAGGGACTGCTGCGGCCTTTAGCAGCCCGTGCCTGTGACTCGAGCGTGGGTGACAGACACCTGGGTGCCCAGGGCATGAGGTCCTGCCGGGACAAAGGAACTGCCGCTCTCCAAACAGTTACAACCAACACCACACTGCAAAGCAAACCCAAAGCAGGTTCGCTCCTGGCTCTGGTTGGTGTCTCCCTGGGCTGAGACCCGAGGCTGAGCGGGAGAAGGGAAAGGTCTGCGCACGTTTACAGCGCTGTGATCAGGAGAAATGCAGGGAAAACACAGCACCTGGACCATCGTGGTCCTTCACGTCCCTGTCCGAGCACAGCTGGAGCCAGGCAGCCCTGACACCTCACCGCTGGTAAAACACGTCTCCAAGCTCCCGGCCGAGCCACACACAGCAATTGATGACCACCTGGTTTAATGGTCGGACTTGGTGGTCTTAGAGGGCTTTCCCAACCTTAACGGTTCTCCAATTTCAGCAGAACAGCCCCACCGCCGTCCCAGAATGAAAAGGGCGTTACGCTGTGACTCCAACTCTACATTTTGGAGTTGCTGAAGCATTTTGGTATCTGAGTGTCCCCTGTCAAATATACTGAGCTCTTCATTACCGTAACTGTTACACCCTGCAGAACCTCCACAGAGCTACTGGCGACTGTTCTACATGAAACACATTCTGGATGAATGTGGGGATTTCAGGTTGGTTTCCTGTGCCAGGCAGTTTGGTAACTCCGAACAGCCACTCTTTTACCAGGCACCTTCCAGTCAAGTAGGAAAACCTTTTCCCACTGCTGCAGCCAGAGGCTCAGGGTCATGTCCTTACCAGGGCCACTGGTTACAAAGAACCATCCAAATAAAAAAAAGAGTTCTGAGCCCAATCAGAGTTGAAGTTCCACCCACCCCCCTGCAAAACCTCTCTCCTTTCTCCAAAGGAAAAAAGAGCCCTCCCTGCCTCTGTCCCACACCAGCCTTCCCTCCTCCAGCCCCACATAGCCTGACCCTGCTTATGGCCAAACCCACACGGACTCAGGGTTGTGCTCACCCCTTATCAGCTGCCTGGAGCCTGTTGCTGGGGCATGGGTGGCATCCCAGGAAAACACAGTCCAGGCTTGCGTTTTCCCACGTTCCTGAGGTCTGGCTGCAGGGGAGACTGCTCCATCATCTGCCCACCGTGTGCACCTCAGCCTGATTTCACACAGCTTCAGATCCTGCGGGGTGGAAGGGAAGAACGGGGGATGTGAGGAAGAGCAGAGGGCGGGTGCTGAGCTGCGCGTCTGGGGGTGAAGCGGCGGGGAGAGGAGGCCGCTGGGGATCGGGGAGGCGAGGTTTGCTTTTGCAGACTGAATCAAACGCCGGGAAGCTGGTGAATTAGCTCTGTTTGCTGAGCAAACGCTGCCAGGGAGGGACAGGCAGAGCAGGAGTGTTTAAGCACACAGTCCTTTATTTGCTAGCAAACATCTCCAGCTCCTCCTCGCTCTCCCCTGCTCCTCCGCACGCCTTCCCCAGCTTGTGCTCCAAAGAGGCTGGAGGATGCCTTCCAAGAGGAGGAGGGGGGAAATCCCCATGGGAGAAACATTTTCTTTCACCAGGGCGCCTGCACCAGAGCAGGCAAGAGGAGGAGTGGCGGCTTGTGGCTGGAATTTTCTGTTCTAAATAAATAATTAAACACACTCATGTTCAGCATGACTCCTTTGGGCTGTGTTTTCCACCTCAAATGAGGGTTGTGCTCTGGATGGGGACCCTGAGGGCACTGCAGGACGTCAGCCACACCACAGGGACTTGGGTGAAGCTGGTGCTGCTGAAGACTCGGGCCTCAGCTGCTGCAGAGCAGAATTGCTTCTCGACAGTCAATATTGGATGGGGATTTTTGGCCTCCATTGGCTCTTTGGGTTCTGATGCTGATCTCAAATCCCTCTCCCAGCTGCAGTTCCATTGATCTGGAAGAAGTAACTGGGCCTGTTCTGGAGCTGCTGTGGGAATAGGCAGCCTCTGTCTCCTGGCTGGAAGCAGCTGTGCCAAACTGGAGTTTGTGCCAGGTCCCCTGCTGTGCTGGGCCCCTGTCCAGGTAGGAGATGAGAAACGTCCTCTCTCTGTCACTGGGACCAGCAGGTGAGGGTGGAGAAGAAGAATCTGGAGGAAGAGGTGAAGGCACCAGAGAGGTGAGTTCTACCTCACGGCCAGGGGTTGATCAGCATTCAACTCATAGGCAGCTGCCAAAATCGCTTTCTCTTGCGATGTTCGTAATTTCCTCTGGTCTGGAGCGCCTGAACACTGAGTGTGATCTTCACCCATCCCTGTCTGGGCATCACAGGGCTGAGCCTACACCTGATGGTCGGAGCAGCAGCACGGGGAGCTCCAGAGTGACCCTCAGCACATCCCTGCCAGACACTTGTCCTGCTACCTGGGACATCTGTGGGTTTTCCTCCAGGAAGAGGAGACAAGATGGGACCATGCTGTCCATCGCTTTCTGACTTCTACACAAGCCCAGACACATCTCTGGAAATTCCAGCTGAAAAACTGTCTGCCCACCCTGAAATTCCTCCCAGTTACCTGCTGATGTCCCGCATCTCTCCACTCTTGGGTGTTCCTAAGCCTCCTCCCACATTCCTCCACCAGGCTCCGGCCTGCTCCAGCCCTTGGCCAGCAAACACATGGCACAAATCATCTTCCAGCTCCTGCAAAAATGCTGGGGCCAGGTTGCCACCTCCATTCATAAAACATCCCCCCCACCAGCAACTGCTGGACCAGCTTTTATGGAACAATCTTAATGTTCATTCACCCCTTGAAGGCCAGGTGCTTGGACAGCAGCTGTGCTCCACACGCTGCTGCCTGAATTACTCCTGGCTGGCAACGTGCGAATCATTCATTATTAAACTGCTCATGTGCTCGGCCTGAGGCTTAATCCAGTGCCACCGCCGTGGATGCAGGAGAAATCCAGCCATCTGGAAAAGCAGGAACACCCTTTGTGCCTGCCTCTGGCGGCAGTGGCACTGCCCTTCGTGGTGGTGGTGGTGGTGGTGGCAGCTTTAATGTGCCTCCAGAGGAAAGCTGTGCCCTGGCACTTCCCGTGGCACCCCAGAGGAGGGGGATTAGAAATGAAAATACACAAAATGAGGCTTTCTCGAGGTGTAGATTATTGGCGGTGACAAATCTTCGCTGCAGAAGCGGAGCAGTGCTGGTTTATACCGCCCGGCAGCTCGGCCCAGCACCGGGAGCTTTGTCTGGGATTAGTGGGAGAAATGGTTGGGGAGGGGAAGAGTCTCATTACCTTGTCCTGGCTAATGCCCTGCTTTTCTCTGGTGCATGTTGCTGTCAGGAGCTGGATCTAATTAGTCATCGCAGGAAATGCCTCAGCTTCTCCCGGTCCCTCCTGCTCGGAGGGGCAGGGGGGAGTTAATCCAGGCCAACGTGGGAACAAACCCTCTTGTAAAAGCAGGTCCTGATCCCATAACTTGCTCTGCAAAGGAGCACGTGCCCAGGCACACCAAACCATCCCGGAAGACTTGGACGGTGCACCTGAGCTCCCTCACAAAGAGCACCTGGCAGTGCTCTGGCTGCCCCGGGCAGCACCAGCAGCAGCCACCACGCTCCAGCTGAGCAGGAAAATGGAGCAGGGAGAAGGAGCCTTCCCTGTGTCTCATCAGTGCTCCTGGCAGGGGAAGAAGCAGCAGGAACCTTCTGATCCCCAGGCAGAGGGGAGCTCAAAGCACCACCCTACAACAGCCCCAGGCACAACCAGGGCATGAACCAGACTCAGGCTCTACCCAGGGGCAGCGGAGAAGCTGCTTACAATAGGTCCAAGGTCCATCCAGGAGGAAGAACCAGAGACAGGCAGACCTACAACACAGTCCAGGGGGCAAGGAAGGCACAGGGACACCCTTAAGTGGAGCTCCTGGGCCACGGGCACAGGTGGGTGACCCCACCGAGGCTGGTTAGGGCCAGGAAGGGCAGGCAGTGCTCTCAGGGCCCTGACAAGGCTCATCTTGGCATCCCCATTCCCTCCCCACCAGGAATCAACTCAATAAAGATATGACCCCTGCCATGAGAACTGCTAATTTAGGTACCTGGCCTTGTCCCCTGTTCTTTTCTTGCAGTGAAGCACAGCTGAGGGTTCTGGTCTTTTGGTGCAGAGGGCTCGGCTTGCAGATGGAGCTCAGGGACTGCCACACAGCCCGTGGCGAGATGAGCACGTGGAGCTTGTGCCCTGCAAGTACCTCTGGTGTCTCGTGTGGGTGGCATCGCTGTTTGCAGGATCCCAGCCTCACAGACCATGGTGATCACTCCAGGTCTCTCTGCACAAGTCGCTGTGTCTCTAGCTCTGTTTATTAGCTGGCTGGAACTAATTAGCTAAAAACCCTGACTCCATCCAACGTCTCCAGGCTGAGCTGTTCAGCTGAGCTGTGACAGCAGGCACTGGTGTGCTTCAGCTCACACAGTTGCTGAGCGTGGCCTGTTCATCTCAAAACATCATGGTGGTGGTCAGCGTCAAACAGCCCGAGGATCTCCTCCCTGTGAGGATGGCTGTGGTTCGGTGCAATGCATTCAGCACTACAGGCCAGCCCAAGGCTCTGATTTACTCTGAGGTCAAAAGGTGGGACAGGAGAAGAGGAAGGAATTTATCACCTCCTGCTGCAGAACCAGCACTGGGAAATATCTCCCTGTGCTCCATCAGCTGCAGTGCACAGCTGGACACAAAGGCACATCTCCCTTTCTGTACTGGAGCAATGACCTCCAGGAGCAGGGCAGAGCAGGGACATGTTTTGGTGACCTGTCTAACCCCTTTACAGGTCACTGAATCACGGAGTCATGGAATGGGTTGGGTTGGAATGGATCTTAAAGCTCATCCAGTTCCAAACTCCTACCATGGACAGGGACACCTGCCACTAGACCAGGTAGGTCAGAGCCCCATCCAGCCTGGCCTTGTCAGTCTGCTCTTTTTCCTCTCCCTGTGCTTTCTCTGGGCTTTCCATCGGTCCCAGCTTCCCAGGCAGAGCTGGAAGCAGGGAGCAGAGGCTGGAAGGTGAGCTGGGGCATCGCAGCTCAGAGAATTGCTCCACAGACACCAGGTTTGGTCCAAATGTTTTTGCTGCTGCCTGGTTGTTTGCAGACCTAGTGCCAGTTTAGAGCATTGGTTTTCATCAGCCTCAAGTACAACTCAGAGAGAAACCAGCTGGGAGTGGGTTGTACGTTCCACTGTCCCTGGAAACCAGTGTGGGAACTCCGCCCCGCTGCTCCCTGCCCCTTTTCCAGGCTGTCTGTCTCCGGGAGAGCCAGCTGGGTCTGGACCGTGCACAGTCCCTGAGCAGAGCCGTGTGCCAGGATGGGGGACTGTTCCTTCTGCAGAGAGCTCAGCATGGCCACTTCTCTTATCAGCTACTGAAGGCTGATAACCAGTGCCCTCAATCAGTTGTGAGATCTTGGAGATCACACCTCAGGCTTCCCCTGGATAAACCCCTATGGGGTGAAAAGATGAATGCCAGCAGATTCGATCTGTTTGCTGTTCTCGTTTCCAGGCGGGAAGCTGAACAGCTGCCTGAGTTTCTGGGACTGAATCATGGGCAAATGAGGGGTTCTGACCCCAGAGAGTTGGTGACGCTGAGCCTGGGCAGGCGTTCCCGCCCCCGAGCTGGCAGCACCTCCACTGAGCTTTGCAGAGGGTGGTTCACAGCCTGGTGTTCCCCCGCAGGCAAATCTCTCCCGGATAAATGTGGGAGAAGTCCAACCTCTTCCTCAGTGTCCAGTGGGTGGAGAGGCTTGTGCTCTGCTGGTCTTTGTAGCTGTGCAGGTACACCCGCCCCAGGGCTGCGGTGGAGTCTCCAGCCCGTCCTGTTGTCCTGGGGACACTTCCCAGCCGCAGCAGCCCTTGGACAGCCCTCGGGTGTGAGATCCATCTGCATCCTCCAAGGCTCCTCAGCCCTTTCCTCCTGAAGGGCTTTGCCATATGCCCTACATCTGGAGCTGAAAAGCTTCCTGGGATCAAAAGCCACATCAAAAAAAGTCAGAGAGAGCCCCCGAAGTCCTCCAGGGTGGCTCAGGTGTGTGCAGACGCACGTGTGCACACACACACACTCTGCTCCCCATCTCCTCTCCCTCCTCCTGCTCCTTCTCCCCCTTTCATCCTCCTTAAAGGAAACCTGATGGTTTCTGGGCTTTGTTGGTGGTTAGGAGGACATTGGATAAAGAGTCTGAGAAAGTGAAAGAGGGTGCACAGGGCTGCAGGAGGAGAAGGAGGGGAGAGCAGGAGAAGGAGGGATTCTCGGTATCTACAAGGGAATTAAAGCGCTTTTACCAGAGTGAAGAAATCAGCTAAAGAATGGCAGGCGAACAAAAGCAGCAAGGCTATGGACAAGTCGCTCTGAATAGATCCAGATCCCCTTAAGTTTGTAACACCCCCTACACACTTCTTTTTTCCCCTTCCCCCCCTTAAGCCTTTGCTCCTCACTCCTTCCAAGAACAAATGCAGAGCAAGGGGAAAGAAGAAAAAAAACCCACACCAGCACAAGGGAGGGGAGGAGTGGAAGAAAGCTAAAAAAAATCAAATAAAATAAAAGGTAATCCTCAGCCACTTTGCCCCTCTGGGGGCTGCTCTGGGCCAGATTAAAGGTCCGGTGTGAAACCATTCTGCTATTCAGATGCGATAAGCAGGATTTACAAGCAAAGAGAAAGAGAGAAAAGAATGGGCGAGAGGAGAAAAGGAGAATTATTTGTGTCTCTTAATACTTGTTAAGCACTTCTCTTTTGCTGGACCAGACAAGACACAGCTATGCTCAAAGTCCGTGCACAATCCCGCCCGCTTGTCCAACACCCCCCTCTCCCTCCCTCCTTCCCCTCCCTCCCTGCCCTCCACTTTCTTTGCTCTCCCCCTGCCCCCCTCCAAAGCGAGCAGGCAACACTTTGTTGCTACTGAGCTGAAATTGGTCTCCTCTCCGAGCGGCACACAAAGAGAATGGCAATTAACCTTCCTGTTCCCTGGTGACAGCGATCTAATCAGGGCTGCGCCCAGGCCCCGCCAGCGGCGCGGAGGCAGCGCCTTTGTGCGGGGCGGGAGCGCGGGGAGGGGGCTCCGGGCCCCGGCCCGGGTGCCCCGTGCGTGCCAACCCGGATTATTTCGGGCTTGGGTTGGAAGAGAAGGATCCAGCACGTGGTGGCTGCTGCGGCTGTGGATCGGGATCAGCAGCTCCCTAAGAAATAAGGCCGGGACCTGTTGGAGTGGCCACAAACGTGCTCCAAAGGCTGGAGCACACCTCCCATGGAAAATTCTGCAAGAACTGGGGTTGTTCAGCCTGGAGGAGAAAAGGAGACCTCAGAGCCCTTCCAGTGCCTGCAGGGGCTCCAAGAGAGCTGGGAACAAACTTCTTGTCAGGGCCTACAGCAACAGGACAAGGGGTTGTGGTTTTAAACTAAAACAGGGGAGATTCAGCAGAGATAGGAGGAAGAATTGTTTTATGCTGAGGGTGATGAAGCTCTGGAGTGGTGGTAGATGCTGGAAACGTTCATGGTCATGTTAGATGGGGCTCTCAGCAACCTGAGCATGGGTCTAGGTGGCCTTCAGAGGACACTTCCAACCCAAACCATTCCGTGATTCCATGAAATTCTGGCCCAGCACAGACCTGCCCCAGTTGCCCCAGTTGCTGGTGGCCCACTGAAGGCAGAGGCAGCAGCAGCACGAGGCTACAACAACCCAGCAGGAGGTGTCTGGGGGTGACCTGGTGGAACCCCCAGGTAGGGCCAGGACCATCCTGTGGAGCTGAGTGGTCCGAGTGGTCCTCAGGGCCACAGCCTAAGGACACCGGAGTGTTTGGCCTCTCCGCAGCACTGCTGCTCATGGAAGGTTCATCAATCCTCGCTGCTTCTTCACGTTCCTGGGAACTGGATGACGGGAGATCGATCCCCGTGGGAGGAAGGAGGGAAAAGCCAGCCCAGCCTCCCACCACCAGCACTCTTCTCTGGATGACGAAGGCACTTGTGGTGCTTCACAGCCAAGAACTACCTGCTGAAACCTGCAAACAAACTCCTTGGGTTTAAAACTTCTATAGAAGCTTTTTCCTTTACCTTTTTTTTTTTTAAGTGGAAAATAGGGTTGTTCGGAAAGCCACAACCATCCTTTACAAAAGAACCACTATTCACCAGTGACACTTCTCAGCAATACTCCTCCACTCCATGTTTTTCCATTTCTGTGAGGATTGGGGATGAGGAACAGCCAGTGCAGTACTAGAGGACCAGGATGTAAGTGCTGGGTTTGTGCCACATTTGAGGGAGAAAACATGAACCTCCTGAAGGTCAGGCAAAGATGGAGAAATGGTTTCTTTCCTTTTTTTTAAACCTCTGACAAATCCCTCTGCTGTCCAGTTCTCTAATTGTGACAATGAATGAGGCAGAGGTCTCAGAATCAGCCTTTTGCTTTTTGAGCCTTTCCTTAGATCCCAACAATGCAGGAAAATGACAGTGAATCGTCCTCTTGCAGACAAAAATACCCAAAAAACCAACCCGATAAACACCACCACTACCACCCCAAAAATCCCAAACTCAATTAACTTTTTTTCTTCTCTTGTAAGTTCCAGGAAGAAAAAAAAATCTTAAAACTGTTGCTAAAGCAGTGAAAATTCACCTCTTCCTCATGTATTAGAACTAAATTTTCCTTTTGTGGCCAAGCGGAAGACCTGGACCTACAGCTTGAGGACACCCTGATGGGAGATGGATATTCCAGCCTGGAGATTTGGCATCATTGCCCATCCCACCCATGTAGGAAACCTTGTCCATAAAAACCAGTTCCTGATAATGTTTGTAGTGTGGAGCCTAAAGTTTGGAGCCTTCTGGTGGCGAGGGCTCCTCTGTTTGTCCTCTCCAGGGCCTGGCACCCCTCAAAGCCAAGCTTTGTAATCCAAAAAAGTGCCAACACCTGGAGCTTCCTAACCAGCTTAGAGGCCTCCCGGCACCCCGGGAGCCTGCAGGGGCCGAGCGGATTGCGGGAATCCTCCTCCGGAGCGCACCTAGGACCAGCCATTAGGAAGGTGATTGAGCCGCTGCTGCCTCTCTGTCCCGCAGCGCTTCGGGGGATGATTGCCTCCACCTCCGAGAGATAGGCACCAACATCTCAATTACACCTAAGAAGGAGCATAATTGAGCCTAAATTGATTCAAACAGAGGCAATTAAAGCAAAACTCGGCCCCGCGCTGGGACGCCGAGGCGCGGCTTATTTTGAACCCATAACCACAGCAAAAAATAATCATTACAGGGCAGGACGGAGCCCCTCCCCTCCTGCCAGGTTCAGCTGCCGGGGGGGGATGCCCAACCCTCCCCCGCAGGCTCTCGGGGCGCGGAGGGGCCGTTCAGCACCATGGCCAGCGGCGGAGCTCTTCCCTGCCCTTTCCCTACCCTCTCTCTGCCCTCTCCCTGCCCTCTCTCTGCCCTCTCTCTGCCCTCTCTCTGCCCTCTCCCTTTCCCTACCCTCTCCCTGCCCTCTCTCTGCCCTCTCTCTGCCCTCTCCCTTTCCCTACCCTCTCCCTGCCCTCTCTCTGCCTTCTCCCTTTCCCTACCCTCTCCCTGCCCACTCCCTGCCCGCTGACCCCAGGGCTGCCCACCGGGGATGCTACCCCTCCTGCTCCACACCGACCCAGCAGCATTCCTAGCACATTCCCAGCACGGGTCCCGCGGCGTTTCCTCCACACAGGGAGCGGCTGAGGTCCTTTGGATTGTTCTGCGTGGAGGAGAACAAGGAGAAACTCGTCGGGGGCTGCAGCTTCCTCAGGAGGGGCAGTGGAGGGGCAGCTCTGATCTCTGCTCCCCGGGACAGGGACAGGATCCAGGGAGCGGCTGGAGCTGGGCCAGGGCAGGCTCAGGCTGGAGATCAGGGAAAGGTTCCTCCCCCAGAGGTGCTGGGCACTGCCCAGGCTCCCCAGGGAATGGGCACGGCCCCGAGGCTGCCAGAGCTCCAGGAGCGTTTGGACACCGCTGCCAGGGACAGGGTGGGATTGTTGGGGTGTCTGGGCAGGACCAGGGGTTGGACTCGATGATCCCTGTGGGGCCCTTCCCACTCAGGATATTCCATGGTTCTACGATTCCTCCACCCCATCATGGTGTCATGGCAAGGGCTCGGTGAACGCTGCTTCCCAAGGATGTTTCTCCACCCTGGGCTAGGTGGAGACTGGAGGGATCCCGAAATCACCAGATCAATGGCTGGGGCTGGGAGGGACCACAGGAGGTCACCTAACCACCCTCCCTCCCCACGCAGAGTCCCCTGAGCACCTCCCTCGGGGTTGTGTCCAGACAGCTTCTGGATACGCCAGGGAAGGAGACTCCACAAACCTCTCCGGACAGCCCGTGGGGGAATTCTCCCCCATGTTCAGGCAGAACCTGCTGTGTTTTGGTTCCTGCAGCACCGAGCAGAGCCTGGTCCATCCTCTTGTCACCCCCCTTCAGACATCCACAGGATCCCCTCCCAGCCTTCCCCGCTCCACGATCGGATCGCTCTGTGTGGAGAGCAAACAAGAAGCATCAATTAGCAGTAATTACCACCCCCTCCCCATAACTTAAGAGGCTAATATTAGCCTTCATTTTTAAGAAAGGTAATTTGAAGACCATAAATTACAATTATAAAAACTTCATTAGAGTCGGTAGCAATCCATCCACCATTGTTCTAATTACACACTGTAGGAGTAATGAATGCTAATGGTTTAATGTACAATAATTACCACAATTGAAAAATAATAATAATACAGAACAACCTCAGTTATCCAAATGTCATGGGGGACGTGGAATGGGTTGGGATAATCGTGGTTTCAGATAATTGAGGGGCTCTTCAGCGTGATTAATCGGTGATGTGACCTCTGGGTGGGGAATGAGGAGTTTTAAATGAATGCAGCGTGGTCAAGTGAGGGAAGGCACCGTGCAGGAAGGAAAAATCAGGCCTCTCCTGCCTTAGCTTGGAATTTCACTGAACATTTTCGACCTGAAGTAAATTCACTGGGTTTGCAACCGAACCGTGCCACCTCCCAATGATTTCTGGGTGTGGCTGGCAGGGTTTAAAGCAGAAATACGGGACCGTGTTTGAAATAATGGGCAGAGCATGATTCCAGCCCCTTGCAGCACAGAGAGGACACGGGATGTAGGTAATTCCAGGTGGGATGGGGCTTCAGGAGGTCTGCAACCCAACCCTTTGTCCAAAGCAAGCCCAACACTGGATTCAGACCAGGTTTTTCAGGCATTCATCTTGAACCTCCAAGAATGGGGATCCCACAATTTCCTCTGGCCCCTGCTCCGCTGCTCGTTTATTCTCATGGTGAATTTTATTTCCTCATGTCCCAGCAGATCCTCTCAGAGCAGCCCAGGTTTAGGCATCAATCCCCACAAGCCTGTAGCCAGCCCTGGTTCTGTAAGACATCCCTGGAGGCTGAAAGGAGATCCCATCCATGTCCCACGGACTGATTAGGACAATGAATTCTTGATACGCTTCCTCTTTAATGGGATCCTAATTTATAAAAATGCAGATAATATATCAATGGAAATTAACTTCACACTTTCCTTACCCTGGCAGGTTGAGCTGCAGGTGAGTGCAATGTAATTAAGAAATTAAAAGGTAATTTCCACATATGCTTTCTGCTAATCTAACTCGGCAATCATTTAATTTACAGCAGGGGGACTGGCAAGGAGGGAAGCCAAAATAAATAAGATAATAGTGGGTTTAATCGCTCAGTGGAATGGAGAAGGAGTGGAGAGGTGTCTGCCTGGAGCCACAGGGAGAGGCGAGGTGACCCCTCCGGTGCTGCTGATTGAAAGCCAGGCCTGCTTTTAATTTCACTGCCAAGAGCTCCAACTTTGAGCCACCCAAGTTTTCTGATTTCTAAAATTTTTTTTTTAAGTTAGCTTTAAATTTCATCTTAAAATTGTTGCTCCATTTCCTGCAATTAATTGCTTTCATGGCACCTGACAATTTTGACTTCAAGATCTCCACAGAATATTAAAAATTCTTTTTTCTGGATCACTGAATCCTTTCCCATTCCCAGCAGCTGAGGTGCACAGAGCAGTTAACGAGGAGTAGCTTTGCACTGGGAAATCCCTGGGGAAACTGAGGTAGGGACTGACCAAAAGCATTTTCTCAGAGGCTTCAGGCCCCAGCACAGCGATTCCCCTCCCTGGCCCCTCCACCGCGCGCCTCCCTGAGCTCCGGGTGCCCCGGGGAGGCTGCAGGGATGCAGAGGAGAGGATTTGGGCTGGAACACCTGGAGCCATGCATGCCAGAGCCGCCTCAATAGAGGCAGCAGCTCCAGCCGCGGGGCCTCAGCAGGGGATGCTCCTCGTGGAACTCCGGCTTTTTGTTCCCAAACCTGAGCTGGGCAGGGGGGCTCCTTCCCACCCCCCTGCTCCAGCCCGTCCCCTCCTCCACCCCCTGCGCCCCTCCGTGCAGAAGCTGAGCCGCTTCCTCTCATTCCCTGGGGTCCCAGCAGCATTCATATGGGAGCTTAATCCTCCAGAGATGCGGGGACATAGGATTAGCGGTGGTCCCGGAGAGATGGGGCCCAGCTCCCCTCCCAGCAATCAGCAATGCACCAGCGTCCCACCAGACCCTCCTGAGCCCCTGTCCTTGGGACAGCAGGATAGCAAGGACCAGAGGACCTGTGCCTCGGTGGCAGGAGGGCTTTGGCGGCTGCTGTGCCACCCCTGAACGGGGCTACGTTATCCTCTCTCAATAATTTATCTGATGAGTTGCAGCCTGCTTTTGCCCAATGAATTATTCCCGAAGCAGAGGGAGGTTATATTTGTACTCTTCAAGCAGCTCTAGAAATGGTCAAATAATATTTGCCCAGCAAATTGTTAAACGGCAATTCCGCTGTCACTCACCGAGTGAATTATTCACTGAGCACTTGTTTACCTGGGGCCAGGGCTGCCTGCCTGCTCCCTCCCTGCCCGTGCCCTGCCTGATCCCTGCCTGCTCCCTGCCTGTGCCCTGCCTGTGCCCTGCCCGTGCCCTGCCCGTGCCCT
>VXAZ01003781.1:366419-397503 GCA_013399875.1 Gymnorhina tibicen | reverse complement strand
CCCTGCCTGCTCCCTGCCTGCTCCCTGCCTGCTCCCTGCCCGTGCCCTGCCCAGTCTCATCCAGTCCCTGCCCACTCCCTGCCTGTACCTGGAGCAGGAGGGCACCCGAGCAAACAGGCAAAGAGGTGCACATCTGCCCGAGCCCCTGAAACCTGGCCAGGGTCTGTGCTTCCTTAGGAATGGGGATGGGGAACAGCTTCCGGGAAGCATGTCTGGAACTGGACAATACCTTCAATGCCCCTTCCGTTCCCATTTACCCTTTTACCCTTACTCTCAGTTTTGCCCTTTTCCCCTTTTCTCCTTCTCTGTTCCCCCCTTTTCTCCTGTTCCACTTTCCCCTTCCCTTTTCCCATTTTCCCCTCCCATTCCCCCCTTCCATTTCCCCCTTCCCCTGCCCTTCCCCTCTGTTTCCCCTTCCCTCTCTCTTCCCTGCACGCACACATGGGTTCCCAGCACAGCCAGGCTCTGTTTCCCACTGCATGGACTGGGCCAGCTTGGGCTCTCCAGCCAGTAATTCGCTGATTGGAAAATGTTCCAGGGCAGGGGCTGAGGAGGGAGAGGCAGGAGCGGGGAGCCGAGGGGAGGGGGAGCCAGGAGGGATGAGATGGGAGTTCTCAAACTGCGAGCCCTAATACCAAGCATGTGGCCATATATTATTTTAATAAAGCCAGCACATCCTGCACTCACGACAGCTGCTGTTCCCTTTCTCTCATCCTGTGAATCTCATTTATTCCTCATTAGCAAAATCACCTGTTTGTCAAATAGGGACAGAGCTGTAAGACATTAAATTGTGCGAGGGCTGCCGGGGGCCTGGGGAGCACGGGGAAGAGGGGAGGAGGAGATCCTGCGCACAGATTGAAGCCAGGACTGCACGAAGATCTCTTGAAGGTTGAGATGGAAACGAGGATTTGGGGGAGTGGATTATCCAGCAGCTTCAAGCACTCTCATTTTCTTTCCCCTCTGCCTGTTCTCAGCATCCTGGGGAATGATGCTGTGCCCAGCACCTGTGTGCAGGGGGGTTCAGGTGCACCCACTCCGTGCTCGCCCATCCCCTCCTGAGCAGCAAACAATTTAAATCCACGGTCACCTATCAGCAAACAATTCTCCCTTTCGGAAGAGGTCAGGTACAGAATTTCCAAATCACCGTTACTGGTTTGGGTTTTCTCTAAATTGAGCAAAGGCGTTGGTGGGGCCGACCTGTTCTCTCCGAGAACCAGGGTTTTGGTGAATCAGGATTTTCCACTAACATTACAAAAAAAGTCCCTGGACTGCACTAAATTAAGCGTCTGTCTCCCCCCCAGCCTGGCAATGGAGCCTTTTTCTGCTGGTTTTGCAGCTTACTCGCTGCTTTCCCTAATGCCAGCCCTGGCTTTTCGCTTTATCAGTTGAGTGACATGAGGGGAAACAGCTGGCTGCAAACCAAGCTTTCTGGTTTGCTGAAATTCTCCCTGTTTTGGGGAGATTTGGAGGTTTTGGTTCAAATTGGATCCCACCCAACCATGTGTGTGGGAAAGATATAGGGAGAAACTTGGGGAGGACAGGGAGATCTCAGATCCCAGCCCTCCTGTGTGGTTTGGGTGTTCCTGGTGCCTCCTTGCCAAGTGCCAAGGGGAAAGACCCAGACGGCAGCTCCCGTGACTCCAGGCTCTGCAGGAAAGCCTGAAACTCCACATCTTTCCCAGGAGGCTCTGTTGCAGTTTGGAAAACTCCAGCTGGCATGGAAGGGTTTGATCCCAGCTGTGCCGTGGGAAGCTGTGACCTGCTCTGCTGCCAAGGGCTGCCCAGGGGGACACCTGCTCACTCAGTCCCCAGGTGAGGTGGGCCGGTCTGGGATCTGCAATGGGCACCACCAGCTCTCAGAAAGATTGCTTTAAAACCTGAGGGGAAATAGGGATTAGGAGGTGAAGGACAAGACAGTGTCTGTGCACAATTTCTCTACTTCTTTTTTTGTGTACTACTCTCTTTGCTCCTCTTCCTTCATTTTTTTCTCTTGCTCTGACCATCCTTCCATCCCTCATCATCATCATCATTGTATTTTTTCTCACATTCCCCTTCCCCAGCACACTTTCCTCTACTTCCTCCCCATTTTTCCATCCCTTTCCCCATCCAGCTCCTCTCCCCACTTCTCCATCTTCCCCCTGCTGCTGAATCCTTCCTCTTGACCCTCTGCACATCTCCCCACCTCCATCTCACAACCTGTTTCCATCTTGGGGGACATGTGTGGGGACATCCAGTGTCCCAGCCTGGTGGCCCACAAGTCTTGGAGCCTCAAGCCCAGCTGACTCCATACCTCAGTCCTTTGGGGGACACTTTGTGACCCACCTCCAGGCTGGCTGCAGGTGACAGTAGTGGTCCCCTCCCAGCTTCCAGCTGCCTTTTATGCACCTGCCTGGCTCCTGTCCCCACTGCAGGGCAGGAAAGGTTCTGTGCAGGGGACCAGAATCCGGAGGTGGATGCGGTGCCTCATGTCCAGAGGGATCATCCCACAACACCCTGCCCTGGGTGCCAACGATGTCCCTGCTCTGCAGAGCAGCCCCGTGTCCCCTTTCCCCACCCAAGTGGCGATGCCACTGTGTCCCCCCCGCCCTCGTCCCCCCCTTCCCTCCTCTCTCTCTCTGAAAGTCATCAGGCCTAGCGAGGTCTTCTCCCACTTATGCAGCTCATGAATATTTAACAGCATCTGCTCTGGAGGCGATAAAGCCTACCAATCCTTGACAAATATGGCCTAATCTTTTCAATTTCGGGGTGCAAATATTCCTTCAGAGTCCTGTTTGTCACCTAGATTAATGACTCTGGCTCCCATAAGCCTTTGGTGCTAATTCAAGTGGTGGCTGCGCGGCCGGCGCGCGGCGAGGGATGCTGGGACACATCTGAAGGAGAGATTACTCACTCGAGGGCCCTTCGCTGCAGGGTTTTGTTCCTCCGGTGGCAGTGGGGACCAGCAGGGGGGTCTGGGTGTTTGTTTGTTTGTTCCTCTTCGTAGCTCCTGAATATCCATCCTGGCTCCGGCGCGGTCGAGGGGGAGCTGCCGTGAGGAGGGGGGATGGCTGCCCGGTTCCCGCTGCTCTTCCCCCACGGACGGGGTGTGCTGGAGACACGAGCTTGCCTCCAGTCCTCGTTTTTTGAGACCTGCTGCAAACAGCAGCTCCCAGGCCCCCCAGCTGGCTCCAGGACTCCGCTCCAAGTTCGGCCCCGTCCCGGGGAGTGGAGGCCGAGGCCTGGGTACAGTGCCGGAGGAAAGAGGAAAGTCTTTCTCCAGCCCATTCCCGGACCCTCCTCACATCCTGGTGCCTGCCCGGGGAGATGTGGGGTGTGGGGCTGGACAGTGCTCAGCTCTCGGACGCGGTCCGTGGGTTTTGGCCGGGATCTGGCTGGCGCTGGAGCCGCGGGAGCCGCAGCGATCCCCGAGCCAGCTCGCAGCAGAAGCCCAGGCACCTCCGGGCACACGGGACCGGCTGCCGGTGTTTGTTTGTTCCCTGATCAAGAGAGAAAAGTACCGAGGGGAGCGAGCAGCGCTGGGTGGGGGGGGCTGGAAATCAATGCCGGAGCCGATCAGTGCTATTGACAGCTTCGCCGAGGCGCTGATGGCTCCCGCTCGCTGTCCCCTGCCCTGTCCCCATCGCCGGGGCTGCTGCGGGGACGCGCCCAGCCCGGCTCCGCGTCAGCAGAGGCAGCCAGAAATCGAAGATTTGTTATTATCCAGCAGGGGAACAATGGCCTGGCTGGGTGTATCCATCACCACTCCGGCCCTCGGGGCTGGGAATGTGTTGGGATTGCAGATTCTTTATTTATACTCGGGAGGCGTGGGATGCTGGTGGCACAGAGGAAGGAGTTTCCTCCTCCGTGCTCGACCCAGATTTATCCAAAGGTTCTGGGGCTGCCTGAGAGCGATGCCCTGACTGACGGCAAATCAAGGTCCTGGGGTCTGGAGGGTCCTCCAGGTGAAGAGTGGAAAGGAATGTTGAGATCTATTGGAAATTTGCAGGTGGAGCTCCCAGCACCATCAGTTTGTGTTGCGAGGAAGCTCCTTGGGATGCGAGACTCTTGGGAAGAAGGTCCAGAGAAACCTCTGGTGCTCTTGATGAAAAATTATTTATTAAATTCTCTCTAGTGGAAGTATCTAAGAAGGTCCAGTCTGGAGGGTGTGAAACCTTTAAGGTTCTCATAAATATAATTGTTTTGGCTCTGAATAATGAGTGTTAGTAAGGGTAGGATGGCCCTAAACTGACGGCTCAGCTCTGCACCAGGGAGATGATGTTCCCCCGAAAAATGACCTGACTTGGGTGGAGGAATGAAGAGATTGAACCAAAAACCTTTGTCCGATGGTGGCAGCAGTCCTGGGTACACACAGGAAGATGATCCTGAGCAAAACGTCCTTGCTCCTGCTCGGTGGGAAAACCTTCCACCTGACACAGGGAACTGCAGACCATGGTGAATATTTACAGCTCGCGAGCAGGAAGGCTTTATTTTTAGTTTTATTTTACATTTCTGTAGCGGAAAATGCTTCCTCAGCTGGAGAAAAGTACAATTGTGGATAAAATGAAAGTGTGAAAAAAAGGAAAAATCCTTTTTTTTTTGGTAAGAAATAATCAGGAAAATGCTACTTTTCACTAGTTAGAAACAGAAGGAAAACTTCTGAACAAAGCAAAAGAAAAATTCTGGGTTTGTTTCCACCTCAGAATATTTTGGGAGAAAAAAACCTGCAAGCTCGGTTTCCCAGCTCAGCTCCTTGTTTGGGCTTTGCAGCTGGCGGTCACCCCAGTTCTTGTTTTTCCTTCACTGATCCCACACCTGGTACTGACTCCTGCTGGATGCTCCATGCTGGGAATTCGGGGCAGCGTTTGCAGCCCCAGCCCGTGGGGGCCGAGCTCCCCAAGCCCCCCGAGTACCCACCCCAGAAACCAGGAGGGAGCTGCAGCCACCCCGGGTCCCAGCACAGCCAAACCCCAGGGACTCGATGGGGTTTGGGATTGAACTGGGAGGGATGGGGGACCCCCACAGCCAGCAGCAGCAGCTCCAGGGCTCAGCGGAGTAAAATCCCGCTGCAATGCAAGGGGACGGTCCAGGCAGTGCTTCCTCCACCTCGTCCCCTTCCCCGCCCTTGTCCTTGGGGAAAATCAAAACCATCGCGGCACTCTCTGGAATTTCCCCTGCCCGCTCCCCTGCCACGATCCCTGTGCAGAGCGCTGGGGCCCGCAGCGCTGTGCGGTGGCACTGATGGGCACCCTCCACCCCTTTCCGTGCTCTGCCCGCCGTGCCTCACGCCCGGTGTGGGGACCGGGACAGCCCGGCCCTGGGCACCATCCCACAGCCGCCCGTGCTGGCATGTCCGTGCTGCTTCCCGCTGCTCCCTGCCCCCTCTCCCTCTATTTTTTCCCGCTGAACAGTCTCCAAACGCCTTTGTAATCCCGCAGCATCGTTAGGGCCCTCCTGAAACCGGGGCGGGGCGGGGGAGAGAGCGGCTCATTAGCCGGCCCTTTGAAGTGGGCTCTGTTTGGGGTTCATTTGTATGCCGGCAGAAGGGAAACCTCTGTGTTTCGAGGATGTTTTTCTGGAGGGGCTTCCTGGAAACATAACAAACATGACCCCGAGGAGCTCCCCCGGCCCGCAGAGGCGGGCGGGAGATGAAACGCGGGGCCGCGCTCGGCACGGCACAAAGGCAGCGCCGCTCCGGCAGCAGCACGGCCAAGTTCCCTCGGAGAGCACCAAAGCTGCCTCGGAGGGAGTTTGTTTGTTGCACCGTCTCTGTCTGAGGGAGACAGAATTCACGGCTCAGCCCCGTATCCTCCCACCCCACCTGTCCCCAAAGGCCGTCTTCTCCCAAGCCCCCTGCACGGGCAGGGATGCCACTCACGAGATCAGAGGGCTCAGGGCCCCGTCCAGCCCGGCCTCCAGCACTTCCAGAGGTCACAGAGCAGCACAAAGAGCTGCCAGGTTGGGTTCCTGCTCTGTGCCGCAGATCCTGACAAAGCAGAGCCGGGGCTGGGGGGCTGCACTCCTGAGGGGCCCTCGCCTCCTCTGCCTCCAAGTCAAAGGAATCCCGAGCCTGAGGGTGTTTGGAGTGGTCTCAAAAGGCATTCCCAAGGTTCTCTGCCTGCTTGCTGCCCCGCAAGGATGAAGGATGGATACCTCCATCCCTCCCCAGCCAGCAGCTGCCCTCAGGGCGCGGCTGGTGGGAATTTCCAGCAGAGGAAGAAGCAACCCTCAATAAGCAGAACATGGGTGGCTGTGCCTCCCTCGCCCTGTGTGCCTCCCAGTCTCCCTTTCTCCGCCTGCTGCTCCCTGGCTCTGTCTTGCTCAGCCTCCCCTTCTCCCCCCGCTCTCCTGCGGCGCTGCCGGTGACAGGGAGCGCTGGGACAAAGACGGATGGAAGTGACACGCGAGCTCCAGCGTGACCGGCGGGGTGATGCATGGGGAGCCGTCACTGGGTGCTCGTCCTGAGTGCCGCAGATGAGGGACTGACCTCCTCTGCCAAGCGGTCAAGGAGGTTTGAAGGGCATCGTGTGTTCCCTCGGGGAGAAAAAGAGTCCCCTGTGTTATGTTCGTGCTCCCGCCGGCACCTTGAGCACCTCAGTGATGTTTTAGAGCATCGTCGCTGTGCTGAGTTCCTCACTTCTGCCAGCAAAGCAGCAAAGAGTCATCCCAAATCTCCTCCTCCTGCACTGATAGCCCTGAGGGAACGCTGGAGCTCTGATAAGGCTCTGCCAGCACCGGGATCCCAAATCCATAACACGGCAGAGTTTTGCAAGCACGGGTCAAAACCCAGAGCTGACAGTGGTGGGAGAGCTCTTCCAACCTCTGCATCCCTCCTGCGGTCCCTCTCTGCCACCTCCACCGAGCTGAGGTGCCTCGGGGCAGTTTGGCAGCAGAGCAAGCCCTGCCAGAGTTGCCAAGCTCCCTGGCCGGAGCAACTGTGCTGGATCCTGGAGCTGCTGGACTGTCAGAGAGGACCATTGTGGGCTTGTGGAGTCCCCTGATGGGGAGTCATCCCGTGGGGAAATGATTCCATCATCCATTAAGGAACACAGGGAGGTGAGCTTGGCATGGATCTCTGGGGGTCACCTGCCTTCAGCTTCCCCAAGGCAAACCTGACCAAAACCTTCAGCTTCTCCTTTGGTTTAAGTCTGTGGCTCTGCACTTACAGGATGGAAGTTAATTCCTCTGGTACATTGTCACATCCTTTGGGTTGAAGATCCAGTGGACTCCAGCCTGGGAAATACTGTCAGACAAATCCACTGTTCTTCAAGCTGCTGTCTCAGGATGACTGGGAAATTCAGCTCAAAGCCACAGATTCCTGTCAAGTTTGGCAAAGCAGCTTGCCTAAATAAATGTGTTTTTAACAGAGATACCACACTGGAGAAGTTGGATCATTTCAACTTGATGTTCTCAACTGAAGTGAAACAAATTCAGATCTTTCATTTTCCTTTGATAGAAGAGTAAAAACACATTAAAAATAGTACAAGCTGCTTTATTTTTAACTGATCAGTTCAGTCAACTCAAATGAAAGAAGAAAAATAACATGGGGGAGGGAATGAAATTTTTTTCCTCAATAAACCAGCCAAGATGAGCCAGGATCTGGGAATTTGTTGTGCCAGGTCCTGTTGCTTCCAAGGAAGCTCAGGGAGGGGTACAGGGGTGACAGCCCTGGGTGGGGGGCACTGCCCAGCCGTGCCCATAAACCCAAACCAGTGTGTGCAGCAAGCAGGTTGTCCGAGATGGCTCTGCCTCCTCCCCGGGCTGTAATCCTGCCAGGAGAAGCACTTGGAAAAGAGCAAGGAAGGAACAGCCATCCAAGGCTGGACAGATGCGGCCAGTTGGCAGCAGCCACTAAATTAGCAGCCAATTTCCCGTGCACAACCTGGGGACCTGGGCTTTCAGCTGAGCACATTAAGGCTGGAGCCCCTTTTAATTGCTGTAGGTCTTAACATGTGTCCCTCAACTCTGGGTCCCTGACAGCCTGGACAAAGGCAGCTCTCAGAGTGGGGGAAATGCTGTTCCCTGCTTTATTTAGGGTCTCGCTCCAGGCCTGGCGTGGTTGGCATGAGCAGATTCTGGCTTTGGGGCTGGTTTCTCTCTCAGCCCAGCGTGGAGAGCAGGCAGAAGCACCATCCCTACGTTTCCCACTCCGTGGATACCAAAAGCTGAGGACAAGGCAGGAGTTAACCATGGCTGGGTGTCGGCAGGGATGCAGCCACCCCGGGATGTGCCGCCAGTGCTCGAGGCAGGACACGGAGCTGAGAAAGCTGTGAGACCCTTAGCAGGTCCTGTCAGCCTTATTCACACCTTATCAGATGGGGGAAGCCCAAAGGGCTGTGAGGGAGGTAATTAATCTTGGTCTCGAGCAGAAAGGCTCCTGGAGAGAGGGGGGAGGTCAGAATGAGGCAGGGTTGAGGAGAAATGGGAACTTGGCAAACGCTTGAATGCTTTTTTTGCCCTTAATGTGAGTTCACCCCAGATCTGGAGACACCTTTGTGCTTCCCCCCCGATTTAATTTGGGTTTTTATTTGGGATCATCAGTTTCTCCTCACCATAAAACACATCATCATCACTTTAAAGCTCTTTTATGACACCTTTATCTGATTATCTGAAAGCACTTAATCAGCATTAACTCATTAAGCTTCCCCAGGCCGCGGTGGGAGGGAGGAAGGGGTCGATGCCGGCTTCCAGCGAGCATCCCTTGGTCCCCACCTCCACAAGCGTTCCAGAGGGAATTCCTTGCTTTCCTCCACAGGTGAAGGCCGAGATGGGCAGGCACAGGGGTTCCTTGGTAGGCTGGCCCACAGCTCCTTTCAGGGGTCAAAGGAAAACCATCACGCGGTGACTTCCAGCGTCCCCAAAGAGGTGCTAGGAGCGGTCCTTGGGATGGGATTGGGGTTTACCTGCTGGCACTCATCCTGAAACAATTCAGAGGGTCTCAGAATATCATACAGAGGGTCTCTGATTGCAAAGCAGGACAGAGTTGTTTAAACAACACTCCCAACTCGCGTGTTTTTGGCAAAAATGTCGGAGGAAATATCCGTTTGTTTTGTGTCAGCAAAGGACAAATCTCACTTCTGGAGCTGTGGAACTTGCTGAGCCCTTGTAATGACCCAGCACGGAGTTGCTGGATTTGGCCCTGAGGATAAAGGCCTCGAGCACCCCACCCTCAGCAGGCTATTTTTGGAGGGGGCAGTGGGAGTGGGATGCTGCCAGCTCCCCTCACACGGACACCCTGGAGTCTCTCCAAGAGCATACCAGGACAAGGCCACCCCCACCCACAGCAGCAGCGCTCGGTGGTTCAGGGATGGCCGTTCTCCTGCTTCCGTGGCAAATTAGACCCCTGGAAAGGGCTGGTGGGCAGGGTTGCCCATCTGCTCCTGTTTTTGTCCCTCAATTAGGCCTCATTTCCCGCGTGCTCACTGTGGTTCATTGGTTTCCGCTTCACGTTCCGCGTGGTTCCCAGACACCACCACGGAGCAGCTCTGCGCTGTCTCCAGAGAGGTTTTGCCTTTGGATTCTGGCCATCCTTTTTTCCCCCACCTTTTCTTCCCTCCTCTTTCCCAACTGTTTTTGGCCCCCAGGCTCATTCAGACAGCACTGCCCTGGGCCGGCTCGAAGAGTAAAAGTAGACCCTGAGCAACCATGCCAGGTGTTCCAGGACCCTGGGATGCACCAGCAGCACCCACCCACCCATCCTTTCACCCCCTGGTGTGCTCTCAGACAGCTCCAAACCTCTCTGCAGGACCTCCTCTACCCCCAGGGCAGTGCTTCTCCCCACATCCCTGTCTCCCTGGCTGGCAAAGCCACACTTCCCTGTCATTTCCTTCTGATCCAAACCATTCCTTCCTCCTCGCTGCTGATCTCCAGCAGTCCTCTCACCCATGGGCAGGGATTTTCCCTGCAGATGTGGAGCAGGCCCTTGCCCCCGAGATCCTCCCAGGTCGCTCTCAATTCCAGTGTACCCAAATCCTTCACTCTTTTCTTCAGCGGAAGTTTGATGCAAACGTCTCTTTTGAAATCCAGGGCAGCAGGGGTGAGGGCACAACCCTGCCAGGAGTGACAGAGGAGAGGAAACCCAGAGCCCAGCAAGGTGAGAGGGTTTGTGGTGAGAAGAAGAGATAAAGATCAGCTATTTCTGGGACTACTTCAGCATCGTGAGCTTGAGGGGAAGAACATTTGCATCTGGACTCGGAGAGGTGGCTGGTTTTTGACTTTTGGCCTAATTGAATAACGTGGTGTGGGTTTGGGATTGGATTACAAGTCCAGCTCTCATGTCCTGGGAAAATCTGCCTGAGTTCAGGGGGAAAAAACTGGAGGTAGATGGGAAAACAAAACAGAGTCTGGTGTTGGTGGGACTTTGGGTGCACAGCTGTGCCCCCCATCCCACCCAAGGGTGTGGGGTGCCAAGAACCCAGCTCTGCCAGCCTGCTTGTGCTGGGAACTGCCCCTGGGTGGGCTTGGGGACAAAATGTGGGGGTGTCCCACACAGCCCCAGCTGGCAAAGCTGGTGGGGAGCACCCAGGGCAGGGAGGGGGCTCGGGAAACTCATCTGGGGGCTTTGCCCTCCTTGGGTCACTGTTGCCGGGGGGCGTGGGGGCCAGGCGGGGTTTGGTTACCCCTCACACAAACCTCATACAGAGCCAAAGCACCACCTTGTCTCCCCAGGTCAAACCACTAGAGATTATTTGGTTCATGCAAAATAAATTTTCAAACCACCCTGGCGTGTGTGCGGGCTGAGTCTGTGTTAGTGCTGTCAGGTAACAGAAGTTCGTGGAGGCATCTCCTTCCGATTTGAGCTCCTATCCTGGCTTTTCCTTGGCTGTCTGGAGGGTGGTGCTGCTCCACTCGACCCAGGCGTTTTTACCCCCCAAAGATATTATTATTTCATTCCCTTCGCAGCTGCCTGCAGCTCTCGATGGCCAAGTAGTTCTTTGACTGATAAAAAAAAAAAGAGAAGTTGAGCATCAGTCAGTAAATCAGTGGCAAGAGAAATGCTGAATCGTTAAATCTTACACTGTAACCTATTTTAGCTGGGTTTAGAACATATATCCAGGATTGTGCATGGAGGCAACAGGCTTTAAAGGCAAAACCAAAATAAAATACTCCAGGGAAAGCAGAGCAATCCCTGGTTTTCATGGTTGTGGCCAAGGTATCTCCAGTCTCTGCCTGAAGGTTAAAAATCCTTTCCCCTGTGAAGAACTGCGGATTTTGAGTTTGTCCTGAGCTAAAATTTAGAAATAAAACTCTATTTTTTTTTTTTAATGGGGATTTTAAGTCAGGGCCAGGAGGGAATCATGCAAATTCAGAGCAGCTTTCTGAGCCCCGGCTGCACCTCCGGGTCAGGCAGGTCTGAGAGTGAGCCCCCACTTAGTGTAATCCTGCCTCGCCAACACGGGGACAGGTGACTCTTGTCCCACAGTGTGGGTGGGACACCCGGACAGGACACAGGCACTTCCAACAGGCTCTCATCCTCCCCATTCCACACCCCATGAATGCATCTGATCCGGGCTGGTGGGGAGGAGAGAAGGAAAGCTCAGCCCTGGGACACAGCACCTGCTCTTTCCCTACTCACAGCTTGCCCTTTTTCTTGAGTTTCTAGGAGATGTTGGGCAAAATACCCCAGAGCGATGCTGCCCTGGGGAGCTGCTGGATCCATTATTAGCAGCTGTTTGCACTCCTGTTTGAGCCTCCTGCCAACAAGGTGGAAGTGGAGGAAACCTTCAGCGAGCTGCAAGGAGATGGTGACACTCCCAGAGCATCCCCCAGGCACGCAGAGCTCTGTCCCACGGATCACCCTTCAGGAAGAGTCCCTGCAGAGATGCTTTCTCCCAGCGCTCCCCAGATTCTCCCTTTCCCTCCAGTGCAGGGCGGCCAAACCCACCCAGCCCTGCTGCTGCATTCCAGACCAGCCTCACACGGTGCTGAGGGACAGCATCTCCCCGGCTCCCGCACCACCTTCCCAGAGGCTGGAAAGCAGCGATCCCCCACGGGAATCTGCTCCAGCAAAGCCGCTTTTATCCCAGGCCAGGCTGTTTCCTGCCATCTGCAAGTGCTTTCCTGCTTGCTCCCAGGTGAAGGGACCACTAGCTTCCCTCATTTTTGGGGCAGCAAAGCAGAAGAGCAAAGGGCAGAACCTCCGTGGACACAAAGCACGTGCATCCAGGCTCATCCTTGCGGTGGGTGGATCCTGCTGGGCACAGAGCACAGCCAAGGATTCCCCAGCTTCCACAGGACCCCATTCCCAGGCCCATGCCCGCTGCTGTCACCTCAGCAGGCTGTTAGCAGCTCCAAGGGATCAGTGGTGAAGCAGAGGTCGCAGCCCTGCCCTGGTCCCTCCCAGGGGAGCTCAGTGACGTTCAGACTGATTCAGTTCAGAGCCCAGTTCAAACCTGGAGAAGGGGATCTCACTCCCGCAGTCATTTCCTCACAGCAGTGACTTTTTTGGAAGATTTTTTGCAGTGTTTCAGAGGGAAAGCATTGGAGGCTCTCTGAGCTCCCACGGGGACCTTCCTCCAGGCTAGTGCTGCAGATCCTCGGGGACCACACAGCCAGGTGTTCATATCGAACCCTAAAATCAAAGAGACAAACAGCGTACGGGAAAACGGGTGTTGGGTGACAGAGAGAAGACGAAGGGAAGGATGGAATGACAGGATGCACACAGGGATGGAGGGAGGGATGGAGCAGGGCAGGGCACCACGGGCTGAGGTGCAGGCAGACACTTGACCGATGGATTCAGTAGACAAGAGGCGCATCAGTGCATTATTTCCTCTTTTTCGTCCCCCCGGGAGCAGAGGAGAGGACAGCCAGCCCCGGGGCCGCGCAGGGGAGCCCGGCAGCAAGCAGGGCCACGAGGCAGCAGCAGCAGGGGGAGGACAGGCGGGGGGCTGGGGTCCCAGCGCTCCGTGGGGTGCCCGGCCGGCCCGAGCGTCTGTTCGCTTTGAAGCGGGGGCCTGGCCGAGAGGATTTGGCAGGTCGGCACTTCTGCTCGGCGGCAGCCCCAGAACAAGAGGATTGGCTCCCCTCCCTCCAGCACATGGCTCTCCCGCCCCTCCGCGCTCCCCGTTGAACGGCAGCCCAGCCGGCAAGCCCCGACAATCTCCCGTCCCCCCAGCCCAACCTCATTGTCCCCGGGAGATGCCTCCTTCCCCCTCCCCACCTCTTCCTTCTCTTCCTGGCAAATTCTCCTCCTCCTCCTGGATCCAGCCGCTCTCATAATAGCATCCTTTTCATGGAGACAAATTGTCCAGCCGGGGGCTGCACCTGAGGGCTTTCGCCCTTTAACAAATAGCCTTTTAATTTTCTGCCAGAAGGGCATGGAGAGGGGGGGAGAGGGAAAAGGGGGGGCTGGAGAGGGGGCTGCACAGAGGAGAGAGAATCAATCAGACATCCATCTTCATCATTGCTGCCAAGGGACCGCTTGCACTGGCTGGATGCCCCTGGGGGAAGGTGGGGTGAAAAAGAGAAGAGGTTGGGGTGAGGGGGAGGCAGGAGGCGGCGAGGGGCTGGGGAGGGAGCTCTGCGGCTCCCAAAATCCACATGGAGTGGTCGCTCTCCAGGAAAATAAACAGGAACCCTTGGAGCCCAGGGCAGGGAGGAGAGGGTTGTTTTCCAGCTCTCACTCTGCTCTCCAGAGAGCTTGGGTCAGGTCCAAAAGAGTCAGTAGCTCTGGCACAGGGCAAAGCAGCAGCCAAGGGGAGCCAGCTCAGGCCACGGGAGATCCCCATCCCTGTCCCCGGGAAGTGGGGAGCTCCAGGTGAGGTGAAGAACAAAGAAACACGGGGAGAAGCTCCACCAGCAGCTTCTCCTTCCAAGAGGAGGTTATCACAAACAGCACACACAGCTTCTACAGCAAGGCAGAGGGGTCAGGAGAGCTCGGAACTCTCCTCGCCCTGGTGCCTGGACAGCGAGGAGGGAGCCAGCAGGTGAAACCACCACATCATTTGCCTCTCCTCTCCTCCAGATTCTCTCCTGCAAAGGGATATCAAGCCATGGTATCAGCTTTAGCTGGAATCTGTCGCCTCTCCCACCAAAAAAAAATAAGCAAAGGGGTTAATTAGATGTTTGCAATCCAATTTACGTCTTGTTTGTGAAACCAGCATTTCAGCTGTAACCCAGCCTGGGAGCCCCCCGTGCCCTCGCTCTTTTGCTAAATTTATTTCACAGCTTTGCAGAACTGGCTCAGCCGGGTCAGAACTCTTCCATTATCATTTTATCACCGCCTCTTACTCTGTAATTACAAGCTGCTTCCCTCGCCCCCTCCTTCCTCTCCTTCCCCAGCCCCCTCCAAGCACAAGGTGGGAGATGCTGGTCTTGCTTTAAGCTCCTTCCACGATTTGTCTCACCCGCTGAGGCCGGGGACAGCTTGGCCCTGGTTTCAGCAGATAAGCCGGGGAAGGTGGCTGGGAGAGCAGGGGGAGGATGCTGCTCTCCAGTGCCCCCTCCCCAAGGATTAAAATATTCAGATGCACCGATGAATAGCAATGAGGGCTGGAAATGCAGGCCTGGAAACTCAGTGCTGGAGAGGTTGGAGTCAAGCTGGCAGGAAGGAGATGAGCTGCAGGGCCATGGAAGGCTGTGGCACATCCCCTCGTGTGTCCTGGGCCAACCCTCAGCTGTTCCCGGGGCCTGACTGGGAAGGTACTGGTTGGAATGGGCCAAAATTGTGCCAGGAGAGACACGGCGATGTCCCGAGCTCTCCTCTATGCCCTGTGGAAGTGTGCAGAGAGGCTCCGGGAGCCCTCCTGGCCAACATTCCCAGCAAATTCCAGTGGGAGGGAAGGGTCCTTGAGGAGCATCTCGGATGCAGAGCCAGGAACCAGCAGCTCCCCGGGCTTCCAGCAGCTCCTCTGTGCACACAGGACAGACAGCGGTGGGGACTCGAGTCCCAGGGCTGGCGGTGCCACCAGAGGACTGTCCCCAGCCAGCAGGGTCACTGGGCCCCAGTGGGAGATCCAGGGCAGGCGGAGCAGCAGCAGGATCCCCATGCCAGGTGCCCTCTCCCCCCCGGGCGTTATATCCCAGACCCCCCCCAAAGAACCGGGCTCCAGCGAGGGGAAGGGGCCACATCCTCCCCAGGGAAGGACCAAACTCAGGCTGAAGGACTTCCCTGGGAATTTCAGGCAGAGGAAGCGACAGGCAGAGGGATGCCCGCACCTCCGGGGCTCTGCGACATCTTGGCCATGGGGACGAGGCATCACAGGACTCAAAAAGTGAGTTTGGGATGGAGGTGGCCACTGCCCCTGCCCCGGGAGAAAGAGCCACCGCCCTGCTGTGTGGACAGGGCCTGGATGCAGCTGGAGGCAGCCAGCAGGGCCCTGCTTTGTTGTGAAATTTGGCTTCCTTTCAGTCACCTGTGAGCACGAATCAGACAGGAACTCGCAGGCAGCATGAATACACACACACAGGGCCAGCTCAATTGCCCATGAGAAGGTTCGTGTAATTAACAGGCAGCCAGCTTTTCTTTCATGTGACAAAGAAAGCATGGGGAGGGCTGGGGGGTATTTTCAGTACCCATCCCCTGAGAGCGAGTTCCAGCAGGACTGCTCGGGACCAGAGCACAGCCTGTGACCAGGCCCCAGCAGCAGGGATGCACCACAGGCCCCTTTGCCCAGCCCTGATTTCCCTTCCTGCGCAAACTGGGTCCTTTCCCATCCTTGGCAGAGGTAAAGTCTTTCCTCCCCTAAGCCCACAGTGCAGGGAGGTTTTATCAAACCCTGTTTGATAAAATGGCACAAGGACGGATCTTCCTGCTGTGCCGTGCTCTGAGTGATCCCCCACCACGCACTGGCACCCCCCCAAAATCGCTGGGGACAGCATTTATCTCACGTCCATCACACACCCACGCCACAAACACCCGAATTCCCAGCCCTGGAGCACACCTGGCTCTGTCTGTGCTGTTTAGCCCAGTGTCCACAGCCACACAACCAGCACCAAGCACAAAGACACCTCGGTCCCTCCCTAAAACAAAGATCAAAGCCCCTGCTCGGAGCTGAGGATGCCACCCCCTCCTGCCGCTGCCGGAGGAACATTAAAACCCCATTAACCTGGGGTTGTTGTTAATCATGCCGAATTACCCAGCGGGGACAGCCCTGACGTGTGAGTGCCCAGGCTGCCGCCAGCTCCCCCGGCCCGGCTCCAGGTGACACAGGAGAAGGTGGGATGGGTTTATAACCGAACCAGCTCCACATAATGAATTTCCTGCACGAGGCAGTGCAGGAAAGCTTTGCCGATACTGGAAATAATCACCCCGAGGCAAGGCAGGGACCGGACTCCAGACACCTCTCACCCTGCGAAGGATAATCCCCTTTGTGACTGGGCTGAGGGCAGCGTGAGGAAACCACGATTTATCATCTGCTTGAACCACATCCATTCTCTGGAAGATGATTTCCAGTCATGCTGCTGAGCCAACCCAACGGCAGGCAGAGATCCCAGGCCAAAATCAACCCCGGAGCTCAGGAGATGGTCACTTTGGAGACCTCCTAGGACACAGAGGGGACACATTCAGCACACTCTGGACAGGCTGGTGCCAGGAGAGCAAAGCCTCTGCCTGCACGTGTGTGTGGAGGCTGAAGCCCCATCAAGCCCTCACAGCTCCATGATATTAAAGCTTTCCCCTCATGCATAGAAGCAGGCAGGGGGGCTAATTGCTTCTTATGACACTATAATGGTAGGACTATTTACACTAGATTAAAATCCAATTCATAATGAGGTATAATAACTTTGCAAATGCCAGGATTTGTCAAAGGGTGAGGAGCGCCACCGACACAGAGCTGAACAGCCTCGGACTTGGGGTCCGAGCCCTGCCAGGGGAGGAAGGGGCTCTTGGCAGAGCGAGGGTGGGGTTTTGTTGGATTCTCCTTCTTTGGTTGCTTCTTCCATAGGTTAAGGCAGAAGGGATGGTGGGACGGAGCAGGGGGACAAGCATGGCCATGGAATACTTTACAGGCAAGCAGGCAAGGGCAGTGCCCAGAGCGAGGGGCTCTGCAGTGCCTGGAGTGGGTGAACTGAGTGTGGACAAGAGGCTGGATCAACCACAGACCTGCCCGGGCTGTACCTCAGGAACAGAGGTCCTTCCCCAGGGAAGTTCTGTTCCAGACACTGATAAACCAAAGTCACGTTGGAATCCACCAGGTGCCAGGGGTGCTGGGGCAGCCTCTGGGCCAGGATCAGGCACTCGTGTGGAAAACCTCCCCTGCCGGATGTCACACACCAGGCCACACTCTCAGAAACTCACCCACCCTGCCCAGTGGCACGGTGACCCTTCCCAGTCACCCCCAGCCCCGTGCCACCACCCCGCCCAGGACAGAGCACACTCCTGGCACTGCCACCTCCCCCCAGGTGGTGCTCCTGCAGTGACGGGGGGCAGGAAAGCAAGGGCTGCGATTGGATCCAGCCCGGATTTGCTCCCTGCCGCTCCATTCCATGTTTACGGATGTGACCTTGAATGAGCCCAGCCACACATCACTCCTGACGCGCTCCAAAGAGGTATTTATTTATTCCCTGCCAATGACACGGACTGATGGTGCCCTCTGAATTTCAAACAGGACTCGGCTCTGTTTTGATAGTCTGGGTGGCTCTGCTAGAGAACAGACAGAGGAAGGAGCCCAACAAGCTTCATTTACAAAGAGAACGTTGCTCCCCAGATCCCAGGGCTCTGCAATCCCTGGATCCTGCTGAGTGGGCTCAGTGTAGCGCTGGCCCCTTGCACGTGGGCTTAAGGAATGCGGCTCAGGTGTCCTGTGGTCACAGAGGTCTTCTGGTGGATATCAGCCCCAGAGAGTGCTCCAAAGGATGTATCACTACCAGAGGGGGAACCGCAGAAGGCAACAAGTGCCAGGCTAAGTGGAGATGGAGGTGAGCGTGCTCAGGTGAGCGTGAGCTCTGATGCACCGACCTGAGTCCCTCTCCCAGTGCCACCAAGCTCTCTAAGCCTTCCCACACCTCTGTTGGTGTCCAAAACCAGCCACCTGCTAAAAAGCCTGATGGCAAAGCCTCCAGAAAACCAGTTTTTCAGCACACAACACTGAATTTGTCGCTCGTCCTGCCGGACACTCAGTACCCCCAGCTCGTGGCTGCTGGGTCACACACACCAAGGACGAGGAGAGCTGGAAGGAATATCGATTTCCTCTCCTCTATATGAACTCTTCCCTGATGGGATCACTGGAAGAGCCACCCTGTGCACAGGAACACAGGAGGAGTCCTGAGTTACGAAAATAGCAAAAACCTTAACACACCCCATGCTCAGAGGAAAATCAGCTGACCAAGTGCAGCAAAGACGAACTGAATTGTGCCAAACTCCCATTCACCTCAGCAAAGGGCTCTTCCTGGCTCCAGGGAGCATTCTCCCCAGTGTCCAACACAAGCGTGTCCCATTACCAGGGCACAGCAAGCCCCATTCCAACCTCTCCAAGAAATGTGAGAGCTTTTGGTTGGATTGAAGCCTCGTCCACCGCAGCTCCTGGTGGTGGCAGAGCCAAGAGAGTCCCGGCAGCCACAGGACCGGCTGAGGAACCCTCTGTCCTTGGAGGGCACGAACTGCCCACAAGACCCAGGGCTCTGCAGGGGCACCAGGGGTGTGGGGAGAGGGGAGAGGAGTGTCTGGCAGGAAGGGACAGGCGTGGTCACCTCCACCACGGAACAGGCACCTCGACAGACCCTGCCTCGTGATGGGGCTGTCAGGTTTGAAGGAGAACTCAAAAAAGCAGAGCTTCTCCTCACACAATTTTATAGGCAGATCCTTCCCAAGGGGAGGCAGAAGATGCTCCTAAGGTCACCCTCCAGCACAACACATTGGATGTATAAATACGTTCAAGATGTAGAAGAGGAGATGTCAAGGAACCCAGCAGATGGAATGAGGCCCAGGAACACCTCTGACTGCATGGCACCTCCAGCATCAGTCCAAGAGTCTCCTTGGCCGGGTCTGAACCAATTATCTTCTGGCAAACGCGATGCCCTTCCACTCACCAGCACTGAAAAGAAAAACACCATTTTCCCGATTCTGTTTTTGTTTGTGAGAGGGAGAGCGAGCGGGAGCAGGCGGTGGAGCAGAAAGGGATAGAGGGGATGGCACTGCATCCCAATTGGAAAGAGCCAGTGGCCACTGCCCAAGTGAAATTCCAACTTTATGACATAATGGGCTTTTCCTAACCAGTGCTTGCTATTAACTTCAGCACTGGCTTAAACCCCTTGGCCTCAGGCACAAGCAAAGCAGAGCTCACACACTGTAAATGTTAATACTGCTTTAGCACTGTAATAAGCTAAAAGGTGGATGCAAGATCTGGCACATTAATTCCTTTTTTCATCTTTTTAGCACATTTCAGGGTAATATGAATAATAAATATTTGAGCTCATGAAGGTTAACGGATGGATAACCCTGGAGACTGGGACTCCCCAGGTAGGAAGGCAGCAGTTCCCTTCCACATGTCAGTGTCTCCAGCAGCGAGCCAGAGAATTTGCCTCCTCCTGAGGAGTTGCTTCTTGGCAGGGAAGTGTTTGACATTAAAACTTGTTGCCTGGCACACTTGTTCACACTTCGAATGTTTGGGCTGGGGAATGAGTAGAGGTGGACGTTTTCAAGCATCATGGGGCAAACCCATGGAGAGAGGGAAACCTCCCCCATCCCAGCACAAGCTCTATTCCCATTGAACAAGAGCCAGATTTGGTCAGCAAAGGGCTCTCGAAGCTGTTCAGGCACCTAATTCCTCCTGCAGCCTGGTCTGGGTTCACCTGGCCTGAGGCTTGGTGGCAGAGTAAGGGAGCTGAGCGTGCACCCCCGGAGCTTTGAACTGCAGCTGAGGGAATGTCCCAGAGGCAGAGCACTGCATGGACCTGACCCAGGTGTCACTAACAGCCCCGAGGCGCCTGGCCTGGCCTTGCTTTGCAGGCACTGGGTCTAAATTACCAGATTTTATGTCTGTCAGGCTCCACCCACACAGCACCTTATGGAGAGCACCTGGGTGTAAAGCTGCCATAGCTCTGCCGTCACCTCTGGATTACAAAAGCAGGGAGAGCAGGGCTTTGGGAGAAAGTCGCTCTGCTTTGGCACCCAGTCAGGTGCCACAGGAGTGCCCCAGCTCATCCCAGAGCCACGTGTGAGCTTCCAGGGAAGCAGCCTAGAACGGATGAGGAAAATCTTCTAATCCCAAGCAAGGACCATGTCAGCAGAGAAAGGGTAGGTGTGGCGACCCAGGGAAGGGTTTGAACCCTATGCTGAGAGAGCAACCACTGGAACAGAGAATTCCCATTGTATCTCTACCAACAGAGCCCTGGCAGGTAGGAGCACTTGCAGGGAGAAAAGGGCTCAGGATGAACAGGAGTGTGAGGAATGGAGGATGTGGGTCTTGCCCAGATTCCATCTGCTGTTATAACTTTGTCTTCTTGACCCTCACGGTACAGACAATGCCTGAGGTGCCATGTCTGACAAGCAAGCCCTGGTGTTCCAGCAGAAATCCTACTGCCGCTTCCGTCTGTGGTCCCTGGCTGGTGGGCATGAGCGCCGTGGGACACCGGGACAGCCGGGGCACAAACCCTCCCCCGGGAGCCAGCGCTGGGATGGGTGTCACGGTGTCACTGGCGGCGGAGCGGCAGGAGGAAGGTCCTGGCTGTGGCAGAGCCGGTGCAGGGCTGAGATCCCCGCGCTGCCCCTGCCAGGGCGGTGCGGGAGCTGCGGGGCGGGCGGGGGCACGGGTGCTGCATCCCCCGCGCACATTCCCGGTACTCCCATCCCGAGCAGTGCCGCAGGAAACCGGGACAGGCAAAGAGCACCGGGCTGGTGCTGCCTGGGGAGGCTGGCCAGGGAGACAGGGCAGCTGCGGCCTGGCAGGGGACACGGGAAGGGCAGGAGGAGCCCCGCTGGATGGAGAGGGGAGCGGGGAGGGTACCGAGGCCGCGGGGTGACCGCCGCGAATCTCTGGGACCCTCGTCGGGGAGCGTTCCCTGGAAAAGCGCGGCCGGGGAGCTCCGGTGGCCAGCGCAGGGGGAGCCGGGGGGCTGCGGGCGCTGCCCACCCCTGCGCCGTGCCCGCCGCCGGGCGCGCTCGCATTTGCGCGCTCCGCGCTCGCCAGCCACGGCTGCGCATCCGCATCCAGCGCCTCGAACGCCGAGCCGGGGAGGGGGAGCTGCCCCTCGCCCTTTGGGGTGCGGGGGAGATGCTGTGCGAGGGCAGCCCGCGCCCCCCCGCCCGCAGCCCCCCCTGTTCGCCTTTCGCTTTGCTCGTTGTGGCGTGACCGCCGAGCCCCCCTCCCCTGGCAATCCTTGGGGGATATCAAGGGCAAGGAAGAGAAGGGTTACCTGGAGGAAAGGGTTGCTAAGCAACCCCTCCCCCCCGACCCCCCCCAAAGCACCGCAAACCCAAAACTCGTTCCAGGCCTGCAACCAGATTAGCATATTAATGAGGCTGTAATTTCCCCGGAATTGTCTGCACGTCTATGCCCGCTCACAGCACACTGGCCCAGGAGTTTGCTATGCAAATAAACTGGTTTTACAGGCTGTGGCTTAATTAACTCATCAAGTTCATCTTCCTAACAAAAAAGGCAGACTAACTGCGGATTAATGGACCTGTGTTTGCTCTTCTTTCTCTCCCCCTGTCACCCACTCCCTCCCGGAGGCACTGCCTCCCTGCAGACCCTTCCATCCCCGGCCACTCCAGCCTCAGGGCTGGGGAGATCCTCCAGCCTCGCAAGGAGATAAATCCTGGGAAAAGAGATGGGGGGGGAAGGAATCTTAATACTGCTTCCAGCAGAGTCGGGGAGGTTTCCTCATCGACTTCAAGGGGAATAAGATGGATCAGGCCTCAAGGATGGTAATTACGCCTTCAGTCGAAGCTGGCAGGTGACCACTTATGAGAAGGAGGTGGCACATCGTGACACTGTCTCTTTAAAATGGTTGTCTCCGTGCGGATCAGGGGTCGGGGATTTTGGGGAGGCGGATTAAGGTACCATTTCTAGGCGAGCTCTGGCAATCCTGCTCCTTCCCTAACGGTGCAGGGTCAGAGCACGCAAGAGGGATGCTCTCCCTCCTGGGTTAATTAGAAAGGCCCTTCCTGCCTGCATCCCATGCTCGGAGACAAGAGGTCTTTTGAAAACGACCCCCAAAAAAGGTAAGTACAAGGATTTGCAGAGTCACTGAGGGAAAGTTCACGTGGCCAAAAGTCTGTATTCATCAGCAAATCCTGGGCTGGGGAGCTTCCTTTGAACATCAACATCATTATGAGTTCACTTCCGCTTCCCCACTTCTCTGTTACCCTCTTCCTTCCCTGGGAAAAAGGAAGCAGTTTCCCGTGGGACCTGGATGGGGCACAGATGTCCCCCCATCGCTCCCACCCGGGCTGGAAGCAGGAGGAGCTGGCCGGGAGCGCTCAGCCCCCGGGCTGTGTGTGAAGTGACTCCGCTCGCTCGGAGATGAAATGTCTGAGAGGATCTTTTCCCTTTCAATGCCGGCTGTATTTGTTAGTTAATTGTAGTTTGACCTCCAGGGAGGTTTTCCACGGCTCGGGAGGTGGCCTGGGATACTGAATTCAGAGCCCAGGGTGGGAATGGTTGCTTTGCCATCGTAGCATGGACTGTGCCAGCCTGGTGCACGGAGCCCTGAGGAGTGCAGAGCCCCGACTCCTGAAAGGCAGCGGGAAACTCATGAGCAGTTAAATATCTGCAGGGAGGGGTCTGAGCACGGACCAGGCTCCTCTTGGTAGTGCCAAGCAACAGGACAAGAGGAACGGGCAGGGACTGGTGCCCAGGAAGTGCCACCTGAACATGAGGAAGAGCTTCTTTTCTGTGACCAAGCACTGGAACAGCGACCAGGGAGGCTGTGGAGTCTCCCTCACTGGGGATATTCCAGCACCGTCTGGACACAATCCTGTGCCACGTGCTCTGGGATGACCCTGCTGGAGCAGAGAGCTTGGACCAGATGACCCACAGTGGTCCCTTCCAGCCTGACCCATCCTGTGACTCGTGGTGACCCCAAGGCCACCCAGCTTGGGGCCTTGGCTTCCCACCCATGGTGGTCACAGCAGATCTCTGCCCATCACCCTGCGGCCACACTCCCACAGCCCCTCCCCCACTCTCAGGCTGCTGGAATCACCCCATGCAATCCCCCACAGCTTTGTGGGGTGGGAGGGGGCTGGGAACCAGCCAGCCGAACTGCCAAAGACCTTCCTGCTGCTCCGTGTGCTCAGCTCTGTAACTTCTCCTCAGCAAAGCTCTGCAGAGCTTCACACCTCCCTTGAAGGTTTAGGAGCGTTCAAATGGCACTCAGCTGAAGACCACCCCTCTTCCAGCTGCAGCTGTTTTGGAATAGATTTAAGTTCAAGCTTTCTTGCTAAAGTTGGTTTAGACTGGACAAAGTCCTTGAAAAAATCTAACCGTACTCAGAAACTCAGAAGCTTCTCTGCATTCACAGGAAAATGGACTGGCTGACCTAAAAGGTCTTTTCCGTCTGTAATTTCTGTGGTTGCGTGATTCATCCCTCTTCTTTGAAAGTGTTTCCTACACGAAACACCTCATCGGAGGAAAAAAAAATTATGCTAAATGATCTTTTCTCATTTCCTCTCCTCATTGCCAGAGCCTTGGAGAGGTGAGGGATGTGTCTGCTCCGACATGAACCGAACAGTGGAAGAGAAAACGCAAACCAGGATTCAGCTTAGCAGCCAAGGAGGAAGCTGTTCACGCCAGGTGGGGTAGGAGGAGTTATGCTGGAGATATCCTTCCCGGGAGCATGGTTGTTCCTCACTTTCTCAGATCAGGAGAAACCCCTGAGCTGGAGAACAACAACCATCTCCCACGGACAGAAGAGTGGCCACATCCTGAGGAGAGGACATCCCTCAGACTGCTGCTCCCAGGAGATGAAATATCAGCTCCTCGCGATGCTCCTGGGAATCAGCTGTGGGCTCAGCATTCTTAATATCCTCCAGCAATTTCTCTCCTGAGAGCTTGCCCAGTTCCCTCTCAATCCATTCAGCTCCTGCAGCGAGGAGTTCCAGACATAACTCCTTGCAAGGAGCACAGCGTCTCTTAAATCTTGCTTCTCCCACCTCCACCCGAAGGCATGGAAGGGGCTTTGGTTTCACCTTGGTTCCCCCACTGTCTGTTTGGAAATGCTGCCAAAGACATCGCATAACCTCAGAAAGGAAAACTCCTGAGGTCAGCCAAGACATTCCCCCGGGAATGCACAAGCACATCTTTCCATCCTAAAGCAGCCCTGCCTGGGGAGGGAACTGGGAGTTACCCCAAGCGAGAGCACTGGGAAGATCCCTTGGCTCGTGGCCACCAGGCCACCCCTCAGTTCCCCGTCCCACTCCCTGAGGCGCTCCCCCAGCCCTGTACAACCCCAGGGAAGTTGTGTGTCCCTGTATCCCTCTCCTCTCTGGATTTCTGACACCCCAGGGCTGAGGTTGTCTCCTCTCCCATGGCTCTTGGGTGAGTTTGGCTCACAGCACTGCACCAAAGCTTCTCATGAGGGACAAACTGAAGATCACCAATTTATTCCTATCTTCCTGTTGGATGACGCCTTTCAACCCAACCCATGAGCTAGTCCTTCCTCTCCCACACGTTCAGCAGTAGACATGGGGTGATGTTCCTGGAAAACGTCCACTTTCAACTGGTTTGTACTTTAAAATTTCAATAAAAAGTTGGACGCAGGCTCACATCAGGTGAGTTCCAGAACGGCTGGGGAGCCGCTGTGTTTTGGGGCTGGCACCCCACTTGAAGCCACTAATCTGATGGCATCAGGATGGGAAGGCAATGGGGGACAGAGCTGCTGTCCCCAAAATGAGGGGAAGAGGGGAAAGCAAAAGGGACAAACCCCTGTAGAAAGGCAAACTCAGCATCTGATCCTGGCTCACTTAACAGCGAGGTTTTGCCAGGGATTTGGGGATCAGAGGTGGCTTGAATGATAATTACCCATCTTCAGCTGTCACCCAGGAGGTGTTTATGTGAAGAATTGTTGTGACCATAATACAGGACTTTCAGCTCTTTTTATTTCGTTGATTTAGTGGATTTTCATTCTCTCTTTCCTTTCATTTTCTGGAAGCACTATAAACCCAAAGTCCTCCGGCATCACCCCTCTCTGCAAAATGCAGATTCTTTTTTTTAAACAAAGACTAAAGCTGAAGTGCTTACAGTCAGGGAATCACCCAAAATTTGAACACTTGCCAGGTACCATTTCCACCCATAAGAAGTACCAATCCTTTTTCCAGCTGACATTCCAGGACATTGATTTTTTTTTTTTCTTTTCTCCAACATTGCTGCTACTTCAACAAAAGGGGGAAAATGGGTTTATACAGAAGAGGGAATCCAAGAGGTGGAAAGCTGGACCTACACAAACCAAGCTTTGAAATGAAAATCTGCCCTTTTAGAATTAACGAGGAGAGTGATAAAACAAGGGAAAAAATTTACAGAGGGACACATCAACCCTCTCCTCGCGGGCGGCCCCATAGCTGGCAGCCGGCCGCAGGGGAGGCTGCTGCCTGCCCACGAGTCGTGGGGCAGGATGCAGAAATTACCCCCAGCTCACACTCCGTGGGAGGTCAGACTCCATGCTCATCGGGGTCCCTTCTGGCCCTAAAATCCATGAATCTATTGATGCTCTGAGGCTTAAAAAGCAGCAGCTGCTCCTACGCAGCACCTAGTTCTCATAAGCGTTTGGAATAATGGATCCATATTGTGCCAATGCATACTAATGTTAATATACATTTGCAGCACACAATGTGACGGCTTTGGAGACACCCAGGTGTCAGATGGAATCAGTGTCACTGACACACCGGACCAGGACTCCGCTGCAGGTCCCTGTTGGCTTCTCCAGCGGGAAGCTTTCGCTTCTTTGAAATTATTGTGTTTATCTCTTATGTTTCTGGAGGAAAAAAAATAAATTTATAAAGGAATTGTACCAGGCCCACCACAGGATTGCTGCCTGCGGTTCGCAGCCAGCCAAAGCCTGGTTTGCACAGGTCAGGGATGGGGAAGTGAGGGAAAACAAAGAGAGGAGCTGTATGAGGTGTGCCCAAAGAGTCCAGAGGTGCGGCCCTCTGCTCTCCCCGTTAATCTCCTCTCGTGCACCAGCGCAAAGAAATGAGGAGCCAGGGCTGGGGCTGCTCCCAGCTCTGTCCCTGCTGAAGTCGGGAGAAGTTGCGCAAAGCATTTGCGAGCCAAAGACCTGAGCCTGCCTCTGCCGGGCTTAAACCTCCCCAGCCTCCAAGCGCAGGCTCAGGCTCACACCCTGCAGAGGGAAAATGGCCTCTTCGATTGCTGCCTTGGGTCGGGACTGTGGGGGCACTGGGGGAACAGGCTCCCACCTCCAGTCCCACTCCCTCCACACCCACAAGCCGTGTGTGGGTGTGCAAGTGGAGAGAAGCGCTCTGGGTGTGGGGTGTCAGGGGAAGGTTTGCACCCCAGACCCGCCCTGGGTGGGTTGCGAGGGTTTAGAGCTGGGTGCCTGTGTGGAATACCTTCACGTTCATATATATCCGTGCAGATACCTCGTTTTCTCATAATTAGCATCAGCCTGGCCTGAATTCCCTGCCCGAACTCCCTTGTCATGCTGATGCGAGCCCATTTCTCTACAGGAATTCAGGACAGCAGCACACTGCCCAGCATGTCCTCAACAGTTTGAATGCTCATTATTCCAATTGTCCAATCAGTCCCAGTGCTGGGGACAAGGGGATTTTGTCACCACACAGGCACTGCAAGGGTTAAGGCTGACCCTGCCTTGGGACTCCCCCAGGCTGGACTGACCCTTGGCCATCCCTATCTCCCTTTGTGAGGAGTTACTTCCAATGGAAAAGCTAAACCTATGTTCCTCTCCTGCTGGTTTTTTTCCCTTGCTATTAAAATAAAAAAAATTGAAACCTATCAGAAATTTAAAAAAAGGAAAGAAAGGAAGAAACCAACAGCTTCCCAAGTCCCCAGGAACTCTGATGCCCTTTAAACCCCTCACAGCCCCACACAGTACCCTACTTCTGGATCTTCTCTCCTGTCTTCCAGACACCCTGGGAAGCCCAAGATACCCAGAATCAATGGGATACCCCCGCAATCAGAGCAGGTGGAGCTGTTTTCGTGGTGCTGATTGTGATTAAGAGAGGCAGGTGTGCATTTCCACTGAGAACTTGTTAGCAGAAGGAAGTGGGGATGGAGGAGAGGGGAATGCAGGAGAGAGAAAGCGCGCCCAGGTGTGGCCCCGCGCCCAGGTGACAGTGACAGTCCGAGCACAACCGCACATTAGGCGGCTGATGAGGTTAGAGAGGTCCGGTGCAGCGTCCCCATTCCCTGAGGCAGTGGGGGAATTAATCCCATCCCTGCCCAACGTGAGGCGCTTCTGTCCCGGCTTCTCACCGGGGTGTGAAACGGGTGTTGGAGCGATTTAGGCCAAACTCTCAGCCCCATTCGTGGTCCCAGGGCAGCCCCAGAAAGAGCTCTCTCCTCTGACCTGCACAGAGAGAGGAAAAGCTCATCCCCCGGTATGAAAAGATGGGGCTGAGGGATGGCTCGGCTCCCCCGGAGCCTGGGTACGTCAGAGAAGGCAGGGCCACGGCGATGGGTGTTGCAGGGGGAATGTGCGTGTGCAAGGGCTGGTTTTGTGTGTAACGTGGCGCAGGGATGCGCTTCCGAGCCGCGGAGTTGTGGGGAACGAGGGGTTGGGGCGTGCAGGGAGCGTGTGTGCGAACGGGGGCCGTGCACACGCACGGAGGAATGCAGGGAACGTGCGGGGTGGGCGGCGAGCGCAGGGAAGGGAGATGCGGGAGAGGATGAGGCAGACAAAGAGCTCTGCGGGCGGGCAGGGGGACACCCCAAGCCCTTCCCCCGAGGGGTCCCGGCCAGCCCTGGTGGGGACACCCCGCAGGCGGCCCCTGTTCGCTGTCCCGGGGTGCGATGAGGGTGTGAGTGTGTAAGGACAGGAGCGTTTGCACCAGTGCCCGAGCGTCGCCTCTCCGTGACACCCGGGGTTCGCCACTTCGTTTTCCCGGCCGCCGAGGTCCCCATGGGGCTCCCTCCCCCGTGCTGGCACCGCTCGGGGAGGCTTTTTGGGGGTCGTTTTTAATCGCAGCCTCTGTAAAGTAAAAAAAAATCCGCTCTGAGATCCCGCCGGTCCCTACGGGCGTGGCAGCGCCGGGCCGGCGGGGTCCTGGGCAGCGCAGCCCCGCTCCCCTCGGGATGAAGGACTGGGGGGCAGTGGGTGTCTGATAATTCTATCGCGGTGTTGGCAAAATTTGCAGTCTTTCTGGCAGAGGCGGTTTTCTGTGGGAGAAGGGAAACGGGAAGTGAGAGAAAAACAGAGAGGGACAGAGAGATTGGAAGGGAATGTGTGTGAAATGAGAGGGGGGAAAATAGAGCAGCAGAGGGTGTAGGGGGGGAGAAAGGAAGAGAGGGAAAGGGAGAAAGAACCGAGAGAGGAAAAGAAAAAGAATTGAGGGAGGAAAAAGGAAAAGAGACAAATAAAAAAGAAAATAAGAAAAACGGGGGGAAAAAACAAAAGGAGAGAAACAGAAAAAATAATAAAATGAGAAAAACGTAGGAAAAAAATGACAAAAATAGGGGGAAAAAAGGAGAAAAAACAACAACAGAAAAGAAATATAAAAGAGAAAAACAGGGAAAAAACATAGAAAAACGAAGGCATACAGAAAACCACGAAAAATATAAAGAAAAAAGGAGAAAAAAAACGGAGAAAAGGGAAAACCGAACAAAAAAAAAAAGGAGATAGGGAAAGATCGAGGTGTAGAGGACGAAGGCGATGGAGAATAGGGAAGGGTGGCGGGGGCAGCCGTGCCCGCTGCCCGCAGGACGAGGCGGGGGCGGGGGCCTGGGGCGACCAGGCCTGGCGGGGCCGCGCAGTTCAGCACCCTGGAGAGCTCCGCGGCTCCGGCGGGACACGGGGGACACCGAGGGGCACACGGCGGAACCAGGGCCAGGCAGGGCTCGGGGGCTCGGCGGGACCCGGCGCTGCTCGGGGCCGCGATCTCAGCAGGGCTCCTCCATCCCGGGCCGCAGCCCTGCCGAAGGCGTCGGTGTCAGATCCGTCCTGGCGCGGGACTCCTCTTCCACTCGGGACGTGGGAGGGAAGGAGTGGCGTTCCTGCTCCACTTTCCCCCTGAAAACCGCCCCCTCGCCCCTCCCGTGGAGCTGCCCCCACTCCCTTGCCCACCCCCCTGGCTCCGGGGGGCNTCCCGTGGAGCTGCCCCCACTCCCTTGCCCACCCCCTTGGCTCCGGGGGGCTTTGGGGCGCGCTCAGCCCCCCGTGTGTCCGCGCCACGGTGCCCGCTGGCAGCGAGGCGGGAGCGCTGCGCTCCCCTCATCCCGCCCGCAGGCGCGGGCCGAGGGCTGCCCCCTCCCTGTTTCCCAAACAAATCCAAGGGAGGGGGGAGGACCCAGAGGGGCGCAGCGCGTGGGGGTCACCCCAGCCCCCGACAGCTTCGGGGGTCCCGTGTGCGGGGGGTACCCGGGGTGAGACCCCTGAGGGGAGCACCGGGGCCAGCTCCCTTCCCCTCCCTCGCCAACAGCACCACAGCCCCAGCTCCAGCCCTGCCCCCCCGTGCCCCCCGACCCCCCCCGCTCTGGGGGCTTCTGCCCCTCCAGGGCGGGCTCCCCANTCCCAAACAAAAGCAAACGGGGGCATCGCCTCGCCGTGTCAACACACACGCTCATTAGCGGGGAGGCGGCGGGGGGAGCGGGCGGGAACGGCTCGAGCAGCCCCTCCGGGGGGGCGGTCGCATCGACGGGAGGTTGTAGCGGGCCGGGGATCACCCGAGGAAATTTGGAGCGAGTTCTTTGCCGCATCCCCCTCAAGTCACTAAGTTTCCGAAGGTCTGGGTTTGCCTGTCTCCGGCTCGTTCCTATCAACACACGCTGTTAACAGCCAGGCTTTGCCCACCCGCGGTTCGGCATCGCGGGCAGCGCCAGCCGCGGGCACTCCGGGCCGGCTCCGCGCAGAGCGGCACCCCGAGCCAGGGCCGGGTCGGCGCCGGGGTGCGTCGGGGCGGTGGGAATGGGGGTCCCGAGATGGTGCCGGAGCCAGGAAGGGCTGGGGGGTGCAATTAAAGCCTCGCCAATTACCGCAACCCCCAGGAAAAACAAAAAAGGACTGATTAAAATGGCTGTGGAGAAGGTGTGGGGTGACTGTGGAAAGGTCGAGGGGAGCAGGGAGAAGCGGCACCTCGGTCGGCGCTGGCTGCCCCCAGACCCGGGAGCGGCAGCCCCAGCCGGGATCCCGCGGGGTCTCGGGGCGCTCCGGGGACCGCGCTCCTCACCGAGCTCGCACCGACGGCTCTCCGAGCTCCATGGCCGCCGGCGGTACCCACGTCTCTGCTCCCGCTCGAGATTTTTGTGTCCTCACTTTGGTTTGGGATTTATTTTCCCTTTTCTTTTCTTTTCTTCTTTTTTTTTTTTTTTTTTTTCCTTTTTTTTTTTTTTCTTTGGTTATGCGGTTTTGTTTCGCTTTTTTCCCGTTAAACCGCCTCAACAGAGCCCGGTCCCGCGGCCGCTCCGCCTCTCCCGCGGCTTCTCCCTTCCGCCGGCATCGCGGTTCGTTTTGTGCCTCTTCTTCCACCGAAACCCCGTGCCGGAGCTCGGAAGGAAGGAACAAAAAATTCGTTAAAATTAAGTAAAGGGGATAAAAACCCAAATTAAAAATCCCCCGGCTGTCGGTTTGTACTCGGGCCGCGGTGCGGTTGGAGGGCTTGGTTTGTTTGTTTTCTTTTTCACACCCCCCGGCGATTCCAGCAACACCCGTGGGGAGCAAAGAGCTGGGGCACCCCCTCTCCCCCGCANGTTGGGGCACCCCCTCTCCCCGGCACCTTCCTCGGGCCCCTTTTGGGGATGGGGAGGAGGGGGAGAAGGAGCCGTGGGTCGGGGGGGCCCGGCTGGCGGCGTGGGGGCTGCGTGGGGCTTTGTGCACGGGGCGGGGGGGCCGCATTGTTCGCCGGCGCTGCGCGCACTCGCACTCGCACTCACACTCACCTCGTGTCCCCCCGCCCCAATAATACGGAAATTTCCATGTCCCAGCTGCCTTCCCCTTTTAACCTTGGTATTAATTTAGGACGGATCTTTTTAAACAGCCCTGTAATGCATTCAGACGCTGCTGGAGGTTTATCTTTTTCTTTTTTTTTTCCTTTTTTTCTTTTTTT
>VXAZ01003781.1:288403-353283 GCA_013399875.1 Gymnorhina tibicen | reverse complement strand
CCCCCCCACCCCACCCGCTCCTTGTCTTGCAGTAAAACGATATAAACAGAATAAATTACCTTCCCTTGCTGGCTTACGAGAGTCCCTCTCTCCTGACCTGAATTTTAAGTCCTGGCTCGGTTGTAGCACGGAGCACTGATGATTTATGGAAAGCCAGCCACTTCTCTGCATATTTTCTCTGTTCAGCCAAGTGGTGGAATTTATCCTTCCTATACCATTACTGGCATTAATAACGGAGTGGCCAACGAGCCGGGCCGAGCCCCGAGGGAGCCCTCAGCCAGGAGCTGGGGCCAGCAGACACTGCTGTCCCCTCACCCCCCCAAGAAAAACACCTTCTCCCCTTTTCACGAGTGGGGAAACTGAGGCAGGAGCACAGTCGGCTCCTCCCCTCCACGCCAGCACTTCCAGGTTGTCGGTGTTAGCAGGTGATGGGGACTTTCTGTAAGGACAGGGCGAGGTGTCCCCTCCCAGCACCATTTTGAGGAGTATAAAATGGAACACAAGGTCAATCACTGGGTGAACACTGGCTGTTGTTATTATTATTATTATTTATTATTATTATTATTATTTCAAGGCATAGACCTGAGGGTGGTTTTTAGGCTGCTGGGACACCCCATCTCTGAGCCCTGGACAGAAGGGGCTGCAGGAGAGGTTGGGGACGATGCTCCAAGCTGCCACCTCCCAGGCTGGAGGCTCGCAGGAGGACGGGACTCAGCAGGAGCAGCCACCGAGAGCAGGGGTGATCTCCTGGCACAGAGGAGCTCTGCAGTCCCAAGCCGGGTGCAGGAGCCAAACCCGGGTCCCCATCACCCCAGAGGTCCCAGGAAGGCACCAGCTCTCGGGAGTCCTGCCTGTCTCCAGCTGCAGAGTGACCGCAGGTGACCCCCCACCAGCTGGGGCCATGCCACCCCCTAGGGGTGCCCCCAGACCACCTGCACCCCCTCATCCCTGCCAGGGACATCCAAAACCCAATCCCTCCAGCTGGCACCCAAAAGCCAAGTGCCCCCTCAGGAGGGGGAAGGTCTACCTGTTGGGGCTCTCGGGGGAGTCACCCCAAACCCCAGAGTCCTGCCCATGTCACCACCAGCAAGGACCCTTCTATGGGACCTGAGGAAACACCATCGTGAGCTCCTGATTCCTCTGCCCCACCCCCGAGCTTCTAGAATTCCAGGGATAAATTCCTTTTTAAAAGCTGTTGGGTAGACACCAATACTATTCTTTTTTTCTTTTTTTTTTTCCCCTGACCTTTTTGCCTTTTTTTTTTTTTTTTTTTTTGGCAGGGGAAGGGTGTGCGAGGGGGGGAACGAAATCNNNTTTTTTTTTTCCCCTGACCTTTTTGCCATTTTTTTTTTTTTTTTGGAAGGGGAAGGTCTGCAGAAGGTGGAAAGTAATCAGGTTTTGGACCTGGGATAAAAAATAGCTGGAGTAGGTTGGGCTGACTCCTTGTAATTAATAGTGTGCCTCGTAATAGGATTCTCCAGCCTCCGCTGCTCCCTGGAAACACCTTTTTACATAAGATATTGCTCACGATGGAGCGGCTGAGTTTTGATTTATGGGGGTTTGGCCTCCAAGAAGCACCTGGGGAGGTGGCCTGGCCGGTGGGAGGTATAGGGGCAAGGGGCTGAGGGCAGGGAGGGGGTTTCTGGGGGCTTGGCAGCCAGGTCAGGGGGAAGGGCTTTGTGGGGGGATGTGGGTGAGCTGGTCCTGGGGCCGACACCCCTCCGCTCCAAAAGGGAGGAGGATGAGAGCGGGTTTGGGGCAGCAAAAGGCTTCTCTCCCTCCTCTCCCAACATCACAGGGCAGGGCACCGGCCCAGCAGGGGAAGCGGGTGGGGTTGGGGAGCACCAGCAAGGAGCAAGACCCCACATCACCCGGGAATGGGAGGAAGGAGAGGGCAGAAATATTGGCAGGACACAAAAAAACCCCAGGAGGCGCCACAGCAAAGGACTAAAAGCAAGCACAGCACTACGGAGTGGGAATGGGGGAGAGCAGGAAAGCCTGAGGGAAAGGGAGGATGGGAAAAAGAGTGGGATGAGGGGTAAAAGGGATCTTGGGAGGTCTAGGATGGGGTATATCCCTTCCCCATGTTGGAGCACCTCGGAGCCTGCAGGTGTTAAACCCGGTCGGGGATCCCCGTGGATAAATCACCCTAACAAGCGCGTGGTTCCCGTCCGGCCGCAGCCAGCACGGCAGGAGTGGGAGAGGATTGTAATAATTAATAATCATTAGAATAATAATGCATAAAGACAGTAGCAAAGTAATTAGTCAGAGAGGGAGCACTTGCTAATTGAGGTGGGGAGCTGCAGCCCAAACAGCCTGGGGAGGAGCAGAGGGAGGGAGGAGAGGGGGGCAGAGGAGGATACTTGGAGTGTCCCAGGGGAAAAGTGGGATGTGCGGACCCCAGTCCCACCCTCAGCACACGCAGCACCCCGGGTCCATCCCTGAGAGCCCCGTGCCTCAGTCTCCCCGTCCCTGCTGGAAAAGGCTGCATGAGGAGTCCGGCCCCGCGCCCCGGGCTTTATTTTGGCTATTTTGGAAGGAAAGCAAGCAGAAGGTGCCAGCCAGGCTCTGTCACACGCCCTGTGATGTCACTCCATCCCCAGCTGGCTCTTCAGGGCCCGCAGCTGGGCCGAGTGGATGTTGCTGCCGCCGCACACCACGACCACCACGGAGGCCAGCGGGGCCCGCAGCCGCCCCTCGCTCTGCAGCCGCTGCAGCCGCCCCGAGTAGAGCACGGCCAGGGCGGCCCCGCACGCCGGCTGCACCAGCATCCGCTCGTCGTCTGCGGGGACCGGAGCAGGGGGACATTGGCACCACCCACGGAGTCAGAGCTCCCCCGCCACCCCGACTCCAGCGACCCCCGAGGTCCGGCGGTGTCCCCGTCAGCCCCGCTCACCCAGGAACTGCTCCACGGCCCGCACGGCCTCCGTGTCCTCCACCACCTGCGAGATCACCTGGCACTCCCGAGCACACTCCAGCGCCCGCGCCGCCACCGTCTTGGCTCCTAGGCACTTGGCCACGCTGGGAGGGAGGGGGCGAGGCGGTCAGGGCGAGGACACCTCAGGGAGCCCTGCCAGCTCGCTGCACGCGCGGCTGCTCACCTGGTGATGTCGGGCAGGGTGACGAGCCGGCCGGCTTTGAGCGCCGCGTGGAAGCTGTGAGCTCCCTGGGTCTCGGCGGCGATGATGGGGACATCCTGCCAGCCCACCTGGTGCAGGCCGGCCACGACACCGGCCAGCAGCCCCCCGCCGCCCACCGCCACCACGATGGCGCCTGGTTTGGCCTCCAGAGAGTCCTTCAGCTCCCGGACCAGGCTGGCGTGACCCTCCCTGCAGGGAGAGGGGCAGGAGGATGCAGCCTGGGGGCATCCCGAGCCAGCCTGGATGCCAAGGATGGGGAGCGGGGGCAGGAGCTGAGTCCTGGCAGCACTCACCACACCAAGGGGTGGTCGAAGGGGTGGATGCTGACCCAGCCCTCTGTGCTAACCAGCTCCTGGACTCTCCTGTTGGCATCATCCCACACCTGGAGGGGGCGGTGGGGCCTCAGCGGGGCTCCATACAGCCCTCACAAGCCAGGGATGGGTCCCTTGTCACTGTGGGGCTGGGGGACACCAGAACCGGTGAGGGTTCCCAGGGTGACCCTGCTGTGATGCCGGGGTGCAGGGGATGCAAGAAGGGGACATTTCGGGATGGGGTTTGCCAAACACCGATGAGCAGGCTGAGGTCAGGCTCGGCCCCCTCTGGACCCCCCAGACCCCAGTTTTGGGGGTACCTTGCCATAGACCTCCACTGTCGCCCCCAGTTCCTCCAGTTTGCGCACAGGGGTGGGGCCGCTGCTGCTGGGGACCACCACGGTGATGGGCAGCCCCAGCTTCCTGGCTGCGTACGCTGCTGCCAGACCCGCGTTTCCCCCTGGGGAGAGTGGGGGGTCAGGCAGGGCTCGATCCCCTGTCCATCCCCCCCGTACATTCCTCAGGAGCATCCCCCCGGCTCGGGATGGAGTTACCTGAGGAGCAGACAAAGTGGCGGCAGCCCTTCCTGGCAGCCTGAAAGGCAGGAGAGAAAGAGGGATGGGGACGACTGTGTCCCCCCACGGTGCCCCCCACGAGGGCAGGAGCAGCCCCCTGCACACACCATGCCCACACTCACATCCTGGCAGACGTGCCCGATGCCCCGGATCTTGAAGGAGCCCGAGGGCTGGACGTTCTCCAGCTTCATGAAGACCTTGGTGCCCACGGCCTTGGAGAGGGGCAGGCTCTCCAGGACGGGCGAGACGACGTGGAAGGGCTTCTGGCCCCCGACTGGCTGGGCTGCCATGGCCTGACAACGGTGCTGGAGTCACCAGCTGCTCCCCACGGGTCCCCCCCGCAGCCCCGATGCCCACTGCGGGCTCGGTGCGGAGCACAGGAGCCCCTCGCGGGGTACAGGCCTGTCCCCAGCGTTCCCTCCCGTCTCTAGGACACAGCAGCACCGATGGGGTCTCCCCGGGAGATCCCCGGGACAGGCTGTGCCGCCCTCCCCTCCATCCTGCTGGTCCCCACACCCCCGGCGTCCCCAGGCGCCCCGTGCACACCCTGCCCTGAAACCCAGGTGGGGATTGCCTGGTGTCCGCGGGACCTCGCTGCGCGTCCTCACCCACCGCCGGGTCTGCGGGACACAAGAGGGACAGGTGACGTCGGAGGGGCCGTGCCGGTGTCCCCAGGTCCCCGTGCTCAGCCACGCTGCAGGGCAAGGGGCAGGGGTCAGACACTGCCCCGGCCCCGCTGTTTGCTCAGCGCTGGGCGGGTTTTACAGCCACGGGGCTGGAGCGGTGCCGAAGGCGCCCAGCCATGGCCGGGCACGCTGCCGGGTGACCCGGCGGGGACAAACACGTGCGGCCCCGCCAGCCAGATCCCGGCAGCTTTCGCATGTCCGGGAGACGGGATGTGGGCTCCCAGGAGACGGGGGAAGAGGAGAGGCAGCTCCCAGATTATTTTGGGGGCCCTCAAGGGTTTGCACCGGATATAATCAGGTTTGGCCAAAAACTTGTACCAGCAGATTTTAGGATTTTGCCCCTGAACCCCTGGTGTAGCCAGGGCAGCCTGCACACCCCAAATCCCCAGCCAAGACACCCCTCACTGCCTCCAAAGGAGCCATCACATCCCTCTGCCCACCCTGCCGAGCCCCCAGCCCACGGCAGCCCTTGGATCCTCTCCAAGCTTCACATCCCAGGGGGGCTCAGCCCCTCCAGCTGGGGGAGACCCCCGAGATGAGACCCCTCAGCTCCAGCTGGCCATGCCATGCTGGGCACCCTGTGGACACAAGATCACCCCTTGGAGAGGGGCTGTCCCAAGTGACCCAGCCAGAGCCTGGCCCAGACCCAAGGTCCAGCAGCCCCCAGGCAAAGCAGAGCCCCCTCCTTTCCTCTGGGACCCTTCCTTGTCACCCAGCCCTGGTGACACCCCCAGGGTAAAAGTCCTACCTCTGCTCTGAGGGGCTAGTTGCGTCCACGGTAGGCAAGGAGGAGGAAGGTGGGATCTGGAGGAAGGCCCAGCCCTGGCTCGCAGCCCCGCAGTCGCAGAAGGTTCCTCTGTTCCTCCGGCCAAGCGGGAGCAGCCTGGAAGCAGAGGGCGCAAGGAGTCCTGAGGGGGGGACACTGCACTGGAACCAACACAGTCCAAACTGGGTGCACTGGGAGCCCCACACTGTGCCCAGTTCTGCCCCAGGGCCAGGCAGACAGCAGTAAAACCAGAATACGGGATTTCGGTCCCCTGACCCAAACTGTGCTGCAAAATCCCCCAGAGCAGCGCTGCTGGCAGGCACCGAGCAGGGGCAGGGCTCTGGAGCAGCCCTGCTCCCGATGGAGCGGGTTTTTGAAGCAAAACATCCTTGCTTCCCACACGGTCACCGGGCTCCTGAGTGAACAGCACAGAGCACAGCACCTCTGCACAGAGCCACGCTGCTTTTGGGACACGGGGGACTGGAAAGGTGGGAATGAGGAGGAGTTTTTGAATGGAGGCATCGGAGGGGGCACAGCTCCAGTCCCCCTGGGGGCCTCTGGAGTGACTCCCCCACCTCACAGTAGGCAGAGACTGCAGCCACTTCTGCGAGGATGGGAGAGTGGCAGGAGCTGGGAAAGGGGTGCAAGAAGCCCCCCCAGCTCACAGGGATGAGGCCAGAGACTCCCTTGGGGAGGACACCCCATTTCAGCTCAGCCCTGGGGTGCTCCGGGGTCCCTTCCCACCCCGCACCCACCTCCCTGTCCCTCTTCTGCTCCCCTCTGGCTCCATCCCCGCCCTGAGGAAGGCATGCCAGGCTGTCACCTGGTCACTTCCCTCGGCCAGGGTCCCTGGCTGACACTGTGGTGGCAGTTGGGATGATATTTAACAACTGTTTGTTTTTCCACTTTTAAGGAAATAAAGAAAGGGAATCAGCAACACTGCAGCATTTCCAGCGTGCCCTGTTCCTCCTTGCTGCTCCTTCACCCACTGATGGTGATCCATCTGGGGAAACTGAGGCACAGGGTCCCCAAAAGCAGTCCCCCCTTCCACACCGCGCCCCGCACCACGGGGACACCAGGGGACACGGGCTCTGCCACCCCCACCTTACCTGCAACCCATCCCAGCACAGTGGGGTATGGACACCCCACCTTCCTCAGGGCACCCATCCCAGCTTCTGGGGTGCCAGCACCCCAACAGCCCAGACCTGTTCCCTCCCTCCCACCCGCAGCCCCCAGGGAGCCCCAGGGACCCCCAGCCCCGGTGGGAACCTGGCGCCTTCAAAGCACTGCTGAGCTGCCGCTCATTAATCCCCCAGTAATGACCTCGTTATTCCTAACGAGGCAGAGCGGATCAAGGGAGCTGCCTAAGAGGATTTTGCACCGCGGGTTTTGGGGATGGGGGCACACAGGTGCCAGAGGAAAGGAAGACAAAAGGCATGAGGATGGTCTCCCACTCCTGGGGGGTGAGCAGCGGGGCTCCCCCATTCCAGCAGCAGAGAACCCTTCACAGCCTGTGCCCCGAAAGACCCGGCCTCGCTGGCCATACACCCTCCCACCAGCAGAGAAGCAGATCGCCCTGTTAATGGGGAGGGGGCAAGACCCCTGCGAGAGCCCAACCCTAATCCAAGCCACCAGAGAATCTCAGGAGAGAGCAAAGCACAGCCACCAGCACAGAGCACTTTATTTGCCACGGCCAAACCAGCTCACACCCCTCCTCTCTGCCCTGAGGGCGAGCCCAGGCCTCCCAGGACCCCCCTTTTCTGGGCAGAGCTCCCCCAAACCAGGCATCAGCACCCAGGGAAAGGCGCTGGGATTGGAGAGCCCCATGGCAGGGAGGGGACACGCTGGGCTCAGCTCCTCGTGCAGCACAGCCGGGACCCTGAGAGGCAGAAAGAGCAGGGGGGGCTGGGTGTATGACAGAGCTGAGACCCCCCCCACACCCAGCTGCCCCCACAGAGGGATCCCCCACAGGACAGATGCCCACGGACAGACGGACGGACGGGACCAGCCCGGCAGCACTTGCTCAGTCCCAGTGGACCTTGACTGGGGGGAAGGTCCAGAGGTCGGGGTGGCCCATGTGGAGCAGGGAGCTGCAGGGGGACGCGCTCCAGCGGAAGGGGGGCACATCGTCCCAGGCGGGGCCGCTGACCGCCACCAGCCCGAAGGTGGGGACCATGGCCAAGGAGGTGACCTGGAGATGGGGACACAAAACAGGGCAGCGAGTGAGCACCAGAATGGGCTGCACAGCCTGGGAGAACTGCAGGGAGTGCACCCCCAAAGAGGAGCCCCCCAGGGCTGCCTGGCTCCTCCCACACCTTCATGTCGATGCCACCGTGGCAGCGCTGGCGCAGGGCAGGGAAGGGGTAGGTGCCGTTGGAAGGGTTGAGGTCGGAGCGGGCGGAGATGGCATTCTCGGCGTTCTGCGGGGGATCACAGCCCCTGCACCGCGACAGGGGGTCCTGCAGGTAGTTGTTGGACCTGCGGAAGGGCCGGGAGAGAGCCACGGTGAAGACACGGGAAAAATCCATGGACCACAGAAAATTCCTTGGTGGAACAGCCGGGTTTGGGGGTCCCCAGCACGCACCGCATCAGGCGGATCATGGAGTCCAGGTCGTGGACCTGCGTCTGGTTCCGGCGGAAGATCTGGGCACGCGGGTTCTTGTCGTAGGTGAACCAGTCCCCATATTTCCTCACCAGCTCCAGGTTCCCGCTGGCGTTGAAGATCTCCTCAAAGTACCTGGGGTGGGGGCACCCAGCAAGTTGGCACCAAGTGGGTGCAAGGCCAGCGCCGTGGGGAGGGAGGGCACTCACGGCACGTTGTAGCTGGCCCAGTAGCCCTGCTGGTACAGCAGCTCTGTCTGATCGGCCACCACCACCAGGCCCCTGCGCTGGGAGGAAGAGCACTGCTCAGAACAGAGGGGAAAGAGCCACTGGTGATAGTGGGGGGCATGCTGGGCTGGGGGAACACATCCTGGGGGTCACCCATCACCTCAGTACCAGCATCCCCAGAGCCTTCAGCCGCACGCACCCTATCGCCCTGGGACTGCCACTGGGCTGGGGCAGGCACCACCCTAAGGGCTTTCCCAAACCCACGGGGATGGGAGAGGAGACAGCAGGGGCTCAGGGAGGAATGAAGCCACTCACGGGATCTGCTCCAGCACTGTCAGCACGCCCGGCGCTGGGCTCGCTCTGCCCGGCGTAAAGGCATTGTAGTCCACCACCATCCACTGGTTGTTGTACCTGGTACAGAGAACAAGGAATGCATCCCTCTGGCAGCCTGGGCACCCTCCATCCGATCCCACCCCTCCAGGACCAGTTCCCAGGCCCCAGCCCACCCCACTCACGTGCCGCTGTTGAAGCGTCGGAAGACCGTGGCCCACTCCGGCCCGCTGCGGGCCAGCCGGTTGGCCACGATGTTCCTCAGCCACTCCAGGACGCTGCCCCGGGGGTCCAGGTACTTCCAGAGGGCCGGGTTGTTGTTCCCAATGGTGGTTTCCAGCGCTACCTGCAGGGAAGGGAGCGGTGGGGAGGGCAGCAGGGCCAGGGAGAGGTCCCTGAGGACCAGACCCACTCACCAACCCGCTGCTGAGGATATAGAAGTCATCCACGGAGAAGATGGTGCCAGGGTAGGAGGAGAACACCTGGATGCTCCCGGGGATCTGAGACTTGCCTGGAGGGGGGATGCAGAGGCATCAGGAGGGGGGTGTGAGGTGCAGCCCCCCCAGCCCCGCCCACGCACCGCCGGCCGAGGCGCGGAAGGGCAGCGTGTACTTCTTGATGATGCGCAGCATGGCCTGGTAGGAGGTCCAGGTGTCGTGGGCCACCAGCAGATCCCGGTGGCCCGGCAGCAGCTTCACAAGGGCCGAGCAGGAGCCCGAGCCCAGGACGCGCTGCGGGGAGGAGCGGTTCAGGGCAGACTCCAGGTCCTCCAGGTCACCCCCCAACTGCAGCAGCCTGGGGGGAAGCAAGGCGTAAGATGTCAGGTGAGGGATGCCCCAGCCCCGGAGCTGAGCTGGCTCAGAGCTCTGTCTGTCTGTCCATCTCCACCACACCCCAGTGCAGGCGCTGGTGCTGGGGGCACCCTGGTAGCACGAGCAGGGAGGAAAGGGGGAGCTGAGCAATGGGGAAACTGAGGCAGGGGCTGTAGGGGGAACCCACCACCCAGCCCATGGTGTGGGGAACAACCCGCCTTGGCTCTGTCCTGCCCCAGCAGCAGAAGACAAGTGCCCAGAAAAGGTGGACAAGGTGGACTGGGAGCAGAACAGGCTGTTCCCGGACATGTAGGAATTGTCCCCACAGCACTCCAAACCCCGGAACAACCAGCCCCCGCTCTCCCCCTCCGAGAAGGAGCTTACAGGAAGCCAAAGGGTGCCAGCGTGATCCTGCCCCTGGGGAAGTCCAGGCGCCCGTTGTAGCTGTCCTCCAGCCCCTTCAGCTGCAGCAGGGCCAGGTGCACCTGGGGAAAGGGGACAGAGCTGGCACCCGGCTCCTGCGAGGAGGCGGGCTGACAGGTTTTGGGGACAGGCTCCCTCACTCCCCTGGGGACAGAGCAGACCAGCTGGGTCTCAGTGCTGCTGCAGAGGCACAGGGGGAAAGTGTCACTGTCAGCAAGGTCATGACTCAGCACCCATGGCCGAGGGTGACAAAGCCACCCCCTGTGCACCCCAACTGCAGCATGCAAGGCTGTGGCCACGAGAAAGTCACAAGTCACCTCTACTCACCCCAGAAAGGAGGATGACCACATCCCTGTCATCCCACCTGGAGCTCGGCAGGACATCTCGCTGCCCCATGCTCTCCTCTGGATTAAAGCCCCAGGAGGATACAGGGGGGTTCCCCGGGGTGGGGGTACCCCATACTCACCTGGTGCCAGTACTCGGGGTCCTGCCCCTTTGCCATCTGCTCCTCCATCCAGGCCAGGTTGGCCTCCAGGTAGTTCCGCAGCTTCTGGCAGTACTCGCTCTCGTACTTGAAGGGGCCGCAGTAGCCCACCATGGTGTTCATCCAGTGCATGTACATCAGCTGGGGGACACGGCCGTGGTGTCACCGGCGGGGGACAGCCCGGGGAGGGACCACGTCACGCCCCCCCGGGACCCCATTTCTGGAGGGGTCCCCCCTTACCTGCTCGGTGACGGCAGCCTCAGCGAGCCCGGCGGCGTAGGCCTGCAGACTGTCATTGTACGAGGCGTTGGTGGTCACCTCCAGGAAAGCCCAGCTGTGGGGACACGGTCACGGGGGGTCACGGACACGGGTGGAACGAGGCGCCATCCCGGTCAAGGCAACCCCCACCAACCCATCCCCGCTCGGCTCCATGCGACCCCCGTCCCGTCCCACCCGGGTCGGCCCGTCCCGCCCCGCCCCGTCCCTACCCGACGTGGGGGATGCGGTCATCCAGGCTGGCCCAGGCGACGGCGGCGGGGTGGCGGCCGGGGAGGACGCGCAGCCGCTCGGAGCCGGGGTCCAGCAGCACGGAGACATTGCGGGGCACCGGGGACGGGGCTGCGCCGGCCGGGACGGCGGAGAGGAGCGGGGACAGGAGCGGGGTCAAGAGGGAGGCCACCAGCAGCGCCCGCGGGGCCGCCATGGCTGGGACACCGAGGGGCGGGGCCGGGACAGGGCCGCGCCCCCGGCGGCGCCGCCGTGGTGTGAATGGGCGGCTCTGGGGGAGGGGCTTCGCTGTGGCCACGCCCCCAGCGGTGCCCGGGTGTATTAATGGGGAGGGGTCTGATTGGGGCGGAGCGGGAGCGAGGCCACGCCCCCAGCGGCGCTGCCGTGCATGAATGGGGCGGGGCTGGGATGGGGCGGGGCTTCGGTTGTGGCCACGCCCCCAGGCGGTCGTGGGGACCCCCTGGCCTCCCCCCACAACACGCCCTGTGCCCCCCCATGCTACTCCACGGCCCTACGCTCATATCCACGCTCCCATCTCGCCTCTCCCCGCGCCACNCCAGCGCCACGCCCACGGGAGATGTGCGCAGGTTCCCCCCCTCCCCGCCCCAGCCGGGCCCCGCCCTTGGGGAACACGCGTGAACCCTCTCGGGTGGGCACCCCGGCCCCCGGCGTGTCCCCGTGTTCAGGGCAGGGGGAACACACGAGGTGCTGATGCTTCCCTTGGGCCCCAGCCCCGCGGCAACCCCGGCCTTGTGCAATCCCGGCCGGCGCCTGTTTACTGCCTCCTGCTCCTCCTCCTCTTCACCTGGCGGGCAAAGTCCCCGTCCGGCGCGGGTGTCCCGGGGAGGGGGCAGGGACTGAGGGCTTGGACTCCCCCACCCGCGTGGCACAGTCACGGTGGGGTGCACGCAGTCACCCTGGAGAGTCCCCAGTGCAGCTGGAGAAGGTGCCACACACCCTGTCCTGTTCCGGGCAGGGCAGCGTCCCAAAGGCAGCGCTCGGTGGTGGAGCCCAGCACGTCCCCCCAGCTCCCAGCTGCTGCTGGTTAATTTGCCAGCGCTGTCCAGTGCCCACCCCGCCCCCACGCGTGGTGCCGCGTGAGAGCCCCCCGGGCACCCGGGCCCGGCCACTCGTGGGTGCAGAAGCCAAGGGAGGTGCACAGGGACCCACGCCATGTGGCAAACACCCAAATTTGGCCTAAAACCAGAAAAACCGGTTAAGAAAGCAGCAATATCCCAGCGGGGTCTGGGGGCCATGCCCCGTGCCAGCCCCTGGCAGGGCCAGGGCCTGCACCCAGCGGGTGCCACCGGCCTTCGGGTGTCAGGGGGGACCAGGGGTCCTGGGGGAGACCCGCCCAGCTGGGCACTGCCTTTATTTTTTACTTTCCTTCCTTTCACCTCTCCCCGGGGAGGAGGGCAGATTGCAGCTTCGGGGAGAAAGTGGCCAGGGTGGGAAATGGATCTTTGAATCCCATTAGGATCTTGGGGCTCCGGCCATGGGGACCAACCTGCACCCCACAAACAGGGCATGGTGCTTGCATGGGGCACGGCTGAGGCTGGGATGTTCTGGAGCTGGGGACACCGGTGTGGTGAGGGGCACCAGCAGCAGCCTCGGCCCCTCTGTGGGGTCTCGGACCACCGGCACGGGGGTCTGTGCAGCCCCGGTGCCGGGGCTGCCCCACCANCGGGGCGCCCCCGGTGCGGGGGCTGCCCCACCACGGGACACCATCCCCGGCCATGCCTGCGATGAGCTCGCCCGTCCTCAGAGGGTCACCCCAAAGTGGGGCTGTCCCGGCCTGAGAGGGACGGGACGGAGCAGAGAGCCGCGTGTGTCCCCTCTCCGCAGCCAGCCCGCCGGCCGCGTGGGGAAGTGTCGCTGTCGCTTTAAGGGCGGAGGGTGGCGGCCCCTTTAAGGCGGGGGGGCCGGGGGAGATCAGCTGCCCGCGCACGGCAGCGGGGCCGCGCCACACGGAGGGGCCGCGCCGCGGGAGGGGTCCCCGGGACCCCCCTCCATCCCCGCATCCATCCCCGCCTCCATCCCCGCATCCATCCCCCCATCCCCGCCCGGCATCCCCCAGCCCCCCGGCGTCCCCGTCCCCACCCGCACCGCGGCCCCCGTGTCCCCTCTCTGCCCTCGGGGGTGCCCCCAGGCGCCCTGATCCCCCTCCGTGGGGTGCGGGTGCCATTCCCCCTCCCTCCGCTCGGGGTGGCCCCGGGCTGAGGCCCCCCGGCGGGGCCGTGGCGCGGCGCGAGGGGCTCAGCGTGCCCGCGGGGAGCTCTGCTTTTTATCCATTTTATTATTTTTAGCATTAGTTTTAATTTCCACTTTTATTATTAATTTTTAACGCCTCCTCGCCCCGCCCGGGGAGCGCGGGATGGGGGTCCGGGGGCAGCCCCCGCTCCCTCCCCCCGGGGGCCGCTGCCGGCCGTAGGTGCCCGCCGGGGCTGTCCCCGCCAGGGCAGGGGACCATGGGGCCGGGGGCCGCGGGGCTGGCCGGGGCGCTCAGCCTGGCCGGGGCGCTGCCAGCCGGGACCCCGCTGCTGCTGGACACGGTTCCTCCCGGGGGGGATGCTCTGAGCCACGGACGGGGCCTGGATGTAAGTCTGGGGGCTGCGGTGGGGCTCGGGGGGGCCGCCGGGAGGGATTTGGGTGCTGCCGGGGTGGTGCGGTCCCGTCCCGTCCCTGCTTCCCCTGTCCCCGCCATCGCAGCAGGGATCTCACCAGGATTTCCTCCGCTGCCGGTTTTCTCCTCCGAAGCCCTCGCTGCTTGCCAGGCCGGCGCCTTCCCGTGGCCCGGTGGGTGTGGGCTGTGTGGGGACAGGGGTGGGGTGGGGACGCGCCGCATCTGCTGGGCCTGGCACAGCCCGTGACCCACGCACATGGAGCACGGATGGGGAAACCGAGGCGGGGATGGCGGTGACCTGCCAAAAGCAGCCCCACAGAGGGGCAGGGTGCCCGTGGCAGCCCTCGGGGAGGGCGGTGGGTGCTCGGGGGGGCCCGGCCAAGCACCGTCCCCTCTGCCCCGCAGTGCTGGGAGGTTCGGAAGCACAACAGCTCCGAGTGGTGCCAGTTCATCCGGAGCAACCCTGACTGCCAGCTGGACGGGGGCTTCCTCGACTACCTTGATGGGGTCTTCTGTGTCTTCCCACCCCGGCTGCTGCCCCTGGCTGTCACCCTCTATGTAAGGACGGGAACGGGCAGTGCTGGGGATGCTCTGCTGTGGGGGTGTGGGGACCCCACTGACCCCTCTCTGTGCACCCCTGGCCCCACAGGCTCTCTGGCTCCTGTACCTGTTCATCATCCTCGGTGTGACAGCGGAGAAGTTGTGAGTGGCCCTGCAGAGGAGGGGACTGTCCCCAGAGTGACCAGGAGCCCTGTGGTCCCCAAGTAGCCCCATCACCTCTCTCTGTCTCCTTCTCTTCCCTTCCAGCTTCTGCCCTAATTTATCAGCCATCTCCACCAACCTGAGGCTGTCCCACAACGTGGCAGTATCCTTGGCAAATCACAGAGGACCATCCCACAGGAGGGATGTGGGGACAGGGCAAGGGAGGTGGCCGTGACAGGGTCACTTTGCGTCCCCTCGGCACCGTGCCAGGGGAAACCAATTCGGAGCGTGAGCTGGAGGTGACAGCGGGACAAGTGGCCATGTGCTGGCACTGAGCAGGAGTACACAGCACCCATGTCCCCACGGGGAGGAGGACACCAGGTCTTTTCCTTGACGTCCCCTCTCCATGGTGTCACCTTCCTGGCCTTTGGAAATGGGGCACCTGATGTTTTCAGTGCTGTGGTGGCCTTCTCCGACCCCCGGACGGCGGGGCTGGCCATCGGGGCCATCTTTGGTAAGGGGACCCCACTGCCAGCTCCTCACGCAGTGATACTTTGGAGCTGTGGGATGTTCCCATGTCCCGAGAGAGTCCTGTTGTGTTGGCAGGTGCCGGTGTGTTCGTGACCACAGTGGTGGCCGGGGGCATCGCCCTGGTCAAGCCCTTCACGGCCGCCTCCAGGCCCTTCCTCAGGGATGTCATCTTCTACATGGTGGCCGTGTTCCTCACCTTCATGGTGCTCTACTTGGGCAGAATCAGGCTGGGAGAGGCTCTGGGTGAGCGCTGTGGGAGCTGGGGGTGGTGGGAGCAGCCTGGCGGTGATGGGAGCAGCCTGGGGGTGCCGTGACCCCCCCATCACTCCCCCCTCCCAGGTTACCTGGGGCTCTACGTGTTCTACGTGCTCACCGTGGTGCTCTGCACCTGGATTCACCGGCGGCAGCGGGGGGACGGGCTGGCCCCTCCCGGGCCCTGGGAGCCAGGTAAGGGCTGCCCAGCTGGGATGGGACCCCCGGCGTGTTGGGGTCCCCTTCCACTGCCCCTGTCCACTCCTCTTCCCCCCAGAGATGCCGACAGACGTGGAAGAGCCGGAGCCCTCGGGCGCAAACAGTGGGGACTATGGTACGTTGCTCCCTGTGCGCTCGGGGCTGGCTCTGCTCTGTCCTCAGGGATCCCAGAGACCCCCAGGCTGCTGCAGGTGTGACTGAGCCTGTGGGGCAAGGGGAGCTCCCTGGGGACACGCAGGGAACCGCAGCCCCACGCTGGAAGGGCTGGGGAGGACGGGGAGCCCCCGCCCCACTCAGCCCCCGTGGCCCCTCACAGGGGAGGAGTACCGGCCCCTGCTGCCCTCCCGGGAGACCTCCCTGCGCATCCTCACCACAGCCCTCAGCCCCTTGGACTACCGCAAGTGGAGGAGGAAGCCCTGGTACTGGCGGCTCTTCAAGGCCTTCAAGGTGAGCTGGGGGGACACGAGCCAGAAGGAGCGCCCCAAGGGGCATCCCCGTCCCTGCTGGCCCTTGGGGCTCTGTCCCCCCGGGGCTTTGCAGTGGGGATGGTGGGACAGGGGCAGTCGGGTTGGGAGCAGCATGGGGCACCTCGCAGGGTGTCCCAGATGGGTGTCCCCCATTCCAGGTGCCCGTGGAGCTGGTGCTGCTGCTCACTGTTCCCGTTGTGGACCCCGACAAGGATGACCTGAACTGGAAGAGACCCCTCAACTGCCTGCACATCCTCACCAGCCCTCTGCTCTGTGTCCTCACCCTCAAGTCGGGCGCGTGTAAGAGCCTGGGGCAGTCCCAGCTTCCAGAAGGGGACTGAGATGGCCACCAAAGCCCTGGGGACTGCAGGAGCCTTTCAGAGCTGGCTCCCCATTGTGGGGAGAGAGGACGGGCAGGGAGGAGCCAAGCTGGGGGCTTGATTTGCAGCTGATTTGCACCCTACAGGGGTGGGGGGCTTGGGCCCCCAGCATCCAGCTCCTGGGGGGAAAATGGAGCAGGCCTGGCCTGCCTGGGGAAACTGAGGCACAGAGTGGGGCAGCTCTGTGAGGGTGCAGGTAGAGGTGGCTTTAGCTGACAAGGCTTTACCTTCTGCCTCAAGCCTGGCTGGATCCTGCCCCAGCCTCTCTGATGCCCCCTCTCCCCGCCATGTGCAGATGGGCTGTACCAGATCCAGGGCATCTTCCCAGTCTGGGGACTGGTCACACTGGTTGCCTCTGCCCTGGCCCTCATCATCTTCATCACCACCAGCAATGAGGAGCCACCCAAGTATCACTGTGTAAGGTGTCCCTGAACCCTGAACGCCCACTGGGGACCAGCCCAGCCTGCTCCAGATGGGGCTGAGGGTCCCTGGGGGCAGAGCAGGAAGCTCTTTCCCAGTTCCCAGTGTCCCCAGGAAGAGTGCAGGGTCCTGTGGGATGCACCCAGGGACCAGCTTGCTCCTCTTCCTGTCAGGTGTTTGCCTTCCTTGGGTTTTTGGCCAGTGCCATGTGGATCAACGCCGCGGCCACAGAGCTGGTGAACATCCTGCGGACGCTGGGCGTCATCTTCCAGCTCAGCAACACCGTGCTGGGCCTGACACTGCTGGCCTGGGGCAACAGCATCGGTGGTGAGGGCTCTGCTGGTCCCCAGTGCCCCCCGGCACACCCTGGGGTCCCCCTGCCATCCCCAAGGTCTCCCTTTGTCCTTCCACAGACACCTTCTCCGACCTCACCATGGCCCGGCAGGGCTATCCCCGCATGGCCTTCTCCGCCTGCTTCGGGGGCATCATCTTCAGTATCCTTTGGGTGCCAGGGTGGTGGCGTGTGGGGCAGGAGCTGCCTCAGTTTCCCTGCCTACAGCCCAGGGAGAGCCGCTGGTGCTGCAGGACCCCTGGAGAGGGGCAGGGCAGGATCCATCCCAGACTCCCTCCAACACTGGCAAACCCCACAGTGTTCCCACAGTGCAAGGGAACAGTGAGGGATTTGGGAGGTGCAGGAACAGAGCAAGCAGCTCCCCCCTTGTCCCCACAGCTGTCCCAGCCCCAGCAGGCCGGGAGTTTGGGCTGGAGCGTGGCAGATTTGGAATCTGCCAGAGGGAAGGAGGGGAGGTGGCTGTGCCTCCCTCTGGTGGGTTTTGGGTGGTCCTCAGACCAGGCTGAAGCCTCTCCTCAAGTGCTCAAGGTTGTATTCCCCACAGAGAATGCTTTAGCCGTGAGGTGCAGGAGGGAGGAGGATGTGGGGCAGAGGGATGTGCTCAGTGCTGTGTTGCTTCCCCGAGCCCTCCTGCGCTGTGTGTCCATCCTGAACGTGCTCCAGACATCGTGGTGGGCGTGGGGCTTGGCTGCCTGCTGCAGATGAGCAGCAGCCAGCCACTGGTGAAGGTAAGGCTGTGGTGACACGGTGACACAGGTCAGGCTGGCAGCAGGACCCCGGCGTCACCGCACATCACTCCCCTCTCCCCGCAGCTGGAGCCTGACAGCCCCCTGGTGTGGGTGCTGGCCGGGGCGCTGGGGCTGAGCCTGGTGTTCTCCTTCGTGACGGTGCCAGCACAGTGCTTCCAGCTGGGAAAGGCCTACGGCATCTGCCTCATCGCCTACTACCTGGCGTTCCTGTGCGTGGCCCTGCTCACCGAGTTCAGGGTGATCCATTTCTCCACCCCATGAACAACCCCAGGAGATCCAGCCCTGGATCTCGCTCTGCCTCCCCACCACATCGGGGTCTCACCGTCCCCTCCCCTGTCCCTGGCATGGGGGACAAGGGCACCTCGACCTCATCGTGCTGCTGGAGGTGCCAGGCCAGCCCTCGGCCCCTGCTGTTTGGAGAGGGGGTGGCTGTCCTTTGGGGAAGGAGCTATCAGTGCCCACATCCTCTCCTCACTCTTTAAGCTGTGTTATTTAAGGAACTCTGGGCAGGAGCATCCAGACCTCGGCTGTGTCTGGTCGCAGTGGCAGGACGAGAGGATGGGGAAGCTCCAGCTCAGGGGCACAGCCTGAGAGGTTTTGCCTCCTCAGCCACTGCACCTTCCCCATCTCAGCTCCCACCGGCTGCTCTGGACAGAGCTGGGGCAGTTGTGCTGCACAGGGTGACTGTGCCAGGGCCCAGGCACACGTTTGTCCTTGGGAAGGACTCCCCCCGTTGGCACCGTAGGCTGGAACAGCAGACAGGGCAGAGCCAGACAGGGTTAAGGGAACACAACGCTCCAGGGACACACTGGGTTTAGTGCAAGCAAAGCCTGAGGGAAAACAAACACCAAACCGAGGGAGGCTGGTTGCCCCTGCTTTTTTTAGTAATGTTTTTCAACCTGAGTTTCCGATCCTACTTTTCTCCTCCTCCTGGGGTGGGCAGAGCTGTAGGAAAGGACTTGGAGGTTTCCACACACAGTGTTGACCTCTGGCAGGACTAGATTTAGGCACTGTAAAGAAAATTGCAATAAAAAAAAAACCAAAAACCCAACCTTGACTTTTGCCTGCTGCAAGGGCCATTTCTCCTGCTCTGTGCTGGTGTGACACAGCCCTGACTCAGCACAGAGCCTTTGCAGGGCAGAGGGAACAGCCAGAGCCGAGGACCCTGGGATGCCCAGAGTGGTTTCCAGCAGCTGATGTCCCAAGAGCAGTCACGTGTGCCTGTCACAGTGGGAACGGCCACGGCACGGGGTCAGCACGGCTCAGTCCCTGGGGACACGGACACCTGCGGGGCTGCCCACAGTGCCAGGGGAAGGCTCTTGGGCCCAGGAGAGGGGAATGGGTGGGCTGGTGGTTCTGCTCCCAGCTGGAGGGTCCACAGGACACAGGCTGGAAGGCAAACTGTCATTCCAGAGGGACACCCACATCCCTGCCCCACGGGTGAGGGGGGTGTTGTGCAAGCACCACAACTGTCAGACCCGCTTCCTCCTCCTTTCCTCCTGGGCCTGGAGCATTTCTCCTTTTTCTAACAGATACCAGCAGCTTTCACAGACAGTAACGCTCCCTGTGCCTGCAGTCATTGGCTCTGGCCCAGACCTGCTCCGGCAGCTGCCGGACTGATCCGGGACACAGCCCCCACTTCCTGCCACAAGCAGGGCTAAAGCAATCGAAACCATGGCCAACGTCCCAGGACAGAGGTGCAGGGTCAAGCACCCCTTCTGGCCTCAACCCTGCACTGGGGCAGCTTTAAAAAACCCAACTTCGAAAGCTTTATCTTGATGTTTAGGGAAAAACCTGGCAGGGGGGAAGCAGAAGGGAAGCTGGGCTTTGCAATGTCCTGGAACAGGAATGCGGAGCAGCTCAGCAGGGCATGCACGCAAAATATTCCCAACACAAGCACTTGCCACCCAAGAGGGCAGGTAGGCTCCTCTTCAAACACTGGAAATGCTCCAGCTTGGCCAAACCCCACCTCTGGAATAACACGGGAAGGAGGAAAGGAAGCCGCTGCCTTTACAAAGCCGAGGATGCTCTTTATTAGTGCGCCTGAAAAAAATCTAGAGAACATCTGACAGACATGTCCATAAAATCGGGTTTTTTTTATAAACAAAACGCCAGCATACAAAATCCTGCAGTGCTTCCTCCCGTGCTCCCTACAAAATGATTGTCTCAGTCGTCAGTCTGTGTGTCAGGGGAGGGAGAGGAGGATAAATAGAAGGGGATGCCCCGTACTCAAACTTTGTTTCCTTCCAAAGTCATATGGAAGAAGCAAACTCCTGCCACCCTCCTTGGTTTTACAAAAATAACGAACGCAGCGGGGATGTGGGGGAGGATCAACACCTTGGAGGCAGCACCCTGACCCCAGCCCTCCGGGGAGCCCTGTTACTGCACGATCAGCAGTCAGTGCCCCCCTCAGCGCAGCTTAAAGCCACAGCTCCTTTCACACCCAGAAAACACCCCCAAAAAAAGTCACCGACAGCCCTGCCAGGAGAAATAGGCTGTAGGGGAATGTGGAGATTAAACACAGCCACATTTTTTTCCCCACTAACCATAATGCTCATTCATCCTGCCCACAACTTAAAGCACAGTAAACACCATCTCCTGCAGCCCCAGGACTAATCTGGATAAACCTCCCAGGCTGCGACTCCACGCAGAGCAACTGCAAGAGCAACAACTGCACCGCTCGTTAATTTGTGAATTTATGGTTTGGGAAACAGCCCTTTAAGGTCCTTCATGGGTCAGCTCAGAAGTAGTTTCATACCTGCAAGTATCCAGAATGGAAACAAAGAGTTGCCGTGAGGCACCCAGGGAATCTGGCAAGAGTTGGGAGCAGCCACTGGTGTGTGTGTGCTGCCTGGAAAGCTGCTCTGCCACTCCTTCCAAGTGCTCCCACCGTGCCATGGAGGGAGAGGTTTCCAGAAGCAGCTCTGTCTTGCCTCCTTCTGAAAGTCTCACCCACCCAGGAAATGCTCCTGAGCTGCCCGGGTAGGATCAGCCCTCTCCCGCTGTCCTCGTGCCACGTGGTGAGGCCACCAAGGAAAAGACAGGGATGTGGGACAGAGGGAATGGGGACACGCCTCTCCCACTGCCTGACGCCCCTGGAGGAAGGGGGAAGCCTCCCCAGGAAGCTCCACTCTTAGTCTGCACCTGAGGAGAGATCAAACAGCAAGAGGTGAGGGAACCTCCCAGCTGCCAGGGACTTCCTGTGCTGCCAGGGAGAAGAGGGACTTGGAGAGACAGGTTCAGATGATGACACAACTGCCACAACCCCACAAATGTGGCAGGGCTGGGAAGGGATCCCTTTTCCCCCTTCCTCCTCATCCCTCAGCTCCCAGGTGTGGCAGCTGCAGAAAAGCAGACAAGTGAGAAGAATCATCGTCTTCCCCATTCCTCCTGCATCCAAAATCCAGGGGAACAGTGGAGCTCTTCAGTGGATCTTCCCAAGATCTGACTGAGCTGACGTTTTCCAGCCTGAGAAACATTCCTGCAAGGGAGGAGCCCCACTCTGTGCTGGGACTTGCTCAGCTGTCCAGAGCCAGGACTGAGGACTGACCAGCAGGACTGTGTGATGCCCAGGAGCTCTCCTTAACTCAAAGCCAGACAGAAAAAAGCCGGACTTGGAGCTGCAAAACCTTCCACTCTTCTTCCCAGTCATTCATCTGAGCTAAGGACCAGCCAGAGAGGCTGTACAGAGCAGGTGGCCAAGTGGCAGAGCCCAGCAGCCACGTCACCCTGCAGAATCCCCCTCCCTGAACAGAGACAGGAGCTTTGGGGTTTGCAGAGGTGACCCCAAGCCCAGGCAGTGCCACGGGCAGGACTGACCAGCAGCGATGCAGATACAGCAGAGACAGTCTCCAAAGCTCTGTCACACCTGTGGTGATAACGGGAGGTGCTGGCCCTCAGTTCTGGCTCAGAACTGCTCGGGGACAGCTAAATGCAGTAATCAGAGCTGGAGCTACTACAGGGAGTGCATCTAGGTGTGCCGAAAAGGAGGGGGAGGGCAGTCTGCCCTTCCAGAAGTGCTGAGATTTCACACCCCCTCCCCTTTCTCTGCATAAGGAAGGTGGAGAAGAAACAAAAACTCACTCCCTGATCTTTTATGCCTAGGTTAATGGTACCCTTTGAGCAAAAGGGATCTTCAAAAAGGGCCGAAGTTTTACTATGAAGCAGGACTTCAGCGAATTCCCTGCTGTTAATGGATTACACATCCCTTTCCCCAAGGTCTGTTAGTGGTAAGACAAGCAGCAGAGCTGGAGCCTGGGAAGGGGCTCAGAGGGACAAGGGCTCTGTTCTGCCCCGACGTGCTGAGCACGGGCACCACGCTCAGTCTGTGTGCAGCAGCCTTCCCCAGAGTCCCCTGGGCCTCTGGCTTTCCAGCAACCACTGCTGGGGGAGAGACTGGATCCCTACACTGGTGCACTGACAGATCTATATACACCCTCCCAAAATACAGGCTGGAGGAATACTCTAGGTTATTGCATAGAAGGTGGCTCGCGTTAGCTAGGCCTAAATGACAGTCTGGGAGCGTTGTCGGAGGCTCAGGGGCTTCAGAGAGCTGCTGGAAGCAGATGCTGGCTCTTGCAGTGGTGTCTGGGATTCCTCTTTCCTGGAGTGCTCCTCATACCATTCCTGCATGGGAGAGCAAACACAGCAGGGATCAGGCTGTGCTCCACACACCCCAAAAGGGCAGAGCCTTCTGGCACTCTGCCATCTGAGGGCACATTTTTCAGGCACAGAGGGCTCTTTCCAAAGCCCTGGATACAGCCCAAACTCCTGGAACAACTCAGCTCACTGCAGCATGGTTGTGGTAGATGCACTGAGACCAAGCAAACTCAGGCAAGGAAACATCCCTCCCTGAGGATGTCCCTCCTGAACATCCAGGGCTCGAGTACGGCCGTTCCCATGATGTCTGGGATTTGCAGAGCTGCTCCTGATGCTGGGCAGCACCCAGGGTGTTCCAGGATGTCACATCCCGGAGTCAGAGACCAAGCACAACAGGCAGGGAGCTCCTCTGCAGATGGCCCAGCCCCATGGTAAATAACATGAGCAGTTTCCTTAGGGGGACTCAAGACTCGTCCCCAGTCTGTCTGCTCTGGGGACAAAGGACAGATTCAAATGGTTACAAGATTAATTCTTTCAGCACTAATCATTACATTAGCCCACAACCTTCAACTGCCTTTGGCAGGACAGAGACCAAACTCACGGCAGAAAGCTCCTGAGCACGGAAGGCACTGGCAGGAAGGTACTAAAAATCCAGGGAACTGCTGATTTAGGTGTTTCCCACCTTGCTCAGCCTGCAAACTGGGCAGCCCTGCCTGCGACAGCCCTTGGTTTCTGTGTCAGACAGACACGCCTAAGCTCAAACACAACCACATTCCAGAGGTTTAAGAGCTCTGTGCTCAGCAGCCAAGCCCCAGGCAGCACCAAGCTGTGCTCACAGCCCCAGCAGACACCCGGGGAGCCCAGGGGAGCCCAGCCAAGCAGAAGTGCCTGTGCACACCCCCCGTGTGGTTACTGTGCCTGGCCTGACACACCTGCACCCACTGAGGAGCTCTGATGCGCTCTGTGGTGTAACAAATCCCATGTCTCAGAGGAAAGCAGTCCCCAGGGTTTGAAAGGATGGGTTGTTATTGCAGGGAATGTTTTCACCACAGACTCGGTGTAGCCCCAGCTCAGGCCCACATACCTGTATCTCCTCCTCATACATCTTCATACTCAGATCACTCTTGGTCCTCGATCTGCGTCCCAGAAACACCATTGACATTTGCTAAAGAGTTGGGGGAAGGAGGAGGAAACACCAAAAAAGACATTCATCAGTCACTCAGCGGCTGGATCTGTCCTGGAACTTCAGGCATCCTTCCTGTGGACACCCATCATCCACTGATGAGCTCAGGCTGTCCCAGGCTCCTTCTGGTGTCCCCTGAGGGACTGCAGCACCTGCCCTGTGTCCTGGTGACACAGGGGCATAATGGCCATTATTAAAACAACCACTTCAGCTCTTCCCAGATGCGTGAGACAACAGCTCAGAGACAAGAGCTCATTTTCCCAATTTAAAATGTTTTAGAATGGAAGCATAAGCAGTGCCACGGAGAAAGGAAGGACCTGGAATCAATGCCACCGTGCTGCTGCATAATCCTCCAGGACTGTCCAACCCTCAGTGTGTGATGGCACAGAGAGAGAGGCAGGAGAATTATGAGACAGTGGCTTCCTTAAAGAAAAATAAATGTCAGCAGGGGGCCAGGACAGCTCTAAGGGAATCTTGCAGGCGACAGGGATGAGCCTCTGTCAAGGCTGTGCAAGGAGCAGCTGCTACTCTTCTAGAGCAGCAAAATTTTGTGATGCTGCAGAGTCCCTCCAGCAGCTCAGCCCTCAACGCTACAGAAGCAAGTGGATCTTCTCTCCTCACACAGGCAAGGGGGCCCTGGCACGCCCCCCTCTCCTGAAGGTGAGAACCTGCAGCATTTCCTCTTACCCCGTATTTGTCCATCTGCAACACGATCTTCTGCAGCTGGGCTGTTTCAGTGGCAGCTGAAGTCCTCTTGTACAGCTCAATTATGCCAATCACCTCCTCCTTGGAGATCTCCTTCTCCAGCACAATGCCATTATCTTCTGGAGAGGCAAGAAACAGAAAGAGGAAAAAAAAAAACCTCTCCAAGATGAGCATTGCTTCAACAGCCACCACGATAACCCTGGAAGGCAAAGCCTAAAGCACACAGGACCAAGCCAGAGGTCAGGTACAGTTTGTACCTGCTTTTATGACTAGAAAGGGATATGCTTGACCCCCAAAAAGGCAAGGAAAGGGTTAACTAGTGAGTAGGGCCAGCAAACTTTCTGACCCAAACTATTCTCCTCAGGCTCCTTGGTATCTTAAAAAAAATAAATCTTGTAGCTTTTTTGCTTGCCTGTAAATCAAGAAATCAAATAATCACACAAGAGTTGCTGCCTTTTGACCTTCACCTGCCTAAGAGAGCTTGGGAGTCCAGGACTAACCAATGTCCTTCACTGCTCCCTTCAGACTGGGTGCAGGAAGGATCACAAGTGAATTAACAACTCCTGGGCCACACAAATTTGATCTTCTGGCACCCAAAAAAAAGGAGGGCCGGGGCCTTCACCTGCAGGAATAGCAGGAGCAGGGCTGTAAGAGATCAGTGTGGCTTTGGCACCTGAATTAGCAGGTCAGGAAGGTACCTGCAGTTCCAGACCCCCAGCTCAGGAAAAGGACAGCGAGTAAGTGATGACTCAGAGGGATGAGGGGATGGAGAGCCCAGCCACTGCCAGTTCCTAGAGGGAAAGGCATGTCCAAAACCAGCACGGAGTCAGCAGCCTACGTACAACCAGAAAATGTGGAAAGAACTGGGCAGGCAGTGTCTGTTGCCCTCCAGGCTGTGGCAAAAAGTGCTGGCAAATCACCTTGGAGACACATCCTGCCACCAGTGAGTATATTAGTGAGGAAGGAAAATTGGTTTAAAAAAAATTATCTATCTTCCCTTCCTCTAAGGTCTCTTGTTGAGCTTTGCTACATCATTGCTGCAATATTTCCTAGATATCTTTCATGAAATGCACAAGGACTTCCTGTTTTCAAAGAATTTGGTTGAAATGGCTCAAGTAGTTGAAGTTTGTGTGTGTGTGTGCACACAAACATACAGACATACATAAACCCCACATAAATACACCCACACACACTTTTGGGGGAATTCTGGGGGAAAGATGAGGGGCAGAGCAGAAAGACCAGACAGAAATATCACACAAAAGCAAAAGAATTAGCTCAGGATGTCGGGGGAAAAAAAATCTGTTTTTTCCTGGCCAATCCCATTCTCTCCTAGAGACATAAAGCACCAGGGAGAGAAGACACAACCTTGTAGGTCAGCCAGGCCTCAGTTCTGACCTTCTGAATCCTGGTTCTTCCGAGTGTAGTTCATGCGGAAGACAAAAGCGTCCAGGATGAACGCCACGATGATTGTCATCACCACCATGGTCACAATGTAGAAGATCATGAAGTACAGGCGGCTCCAGTGAGTGGTTTGGGATGTCACCCCTTCCTAAAGAGGAGAGGGAAGAAGTCAGTAGTGCACAAAAGAAGGGAGAGGCACTGTTAACTGCTTGTTAACAATAATAGTAATAATAATAATTAATAATAATAATAATTATTATTTTTATTTATAATTAATAATAATAATAATAGTAAAAAACAACTCTCTGTCTCTCATTCCTGGCTCCACAGCTGGCCCCAGGGACTGCTTGTGCAATGCTCAATGCCCCAGCAGGTCCTTGCAGCTAAAAGGAGAGATTCCTACAGGCAGACACACAGAACATCCAAAGCTTGTGGCTGTAGGAGCCACTGTGCCACGAGAACACGGCTTGGACAGCAGGGTGACAAACTGGAGCACAGGGTGACTTCGTTTGTCCAGACTGTGATGCCTGAAAACGTGCCCAGAGCACGGCAGGGGTCAGATGCCTCCCAACAGTCAGGAGCAAAAGATATCTGTCAACAAGTGACAACACTGAGCCCAGCCCAATCCCCATGGGAAGAAAGCAGGGGTGCCAGAGCTGACAGAGTCCGTGCTGCCTGCAGGGGTTCACTCACCATGATGATGTACCAGTCATTGACGACCGTCAGCTCAAACAGTGTCACTGCACAGAAGAGGGAGAAAACACACACAGATAATTGTTTTATCCATCCTGACCTGTTTTACAGTGAATTTTAGGGAAATTATTTGACAGGGAAGACTGACACAATTCAGGAAAGTTTGAATAAAGACAGCAAATCCAGAGAGAATGCAGACCCTCCCCACTGGAATTACTTCAGCCAAAGAGGGTCAGACCCACAGAAGCTGCAGCATGGCTTCATCTCTGTTTATTAAAGAAATCAGACCTGACTCTTCACCAGAGAGCATGGAGAGCTCTGAAATCTCCAGAAGATAAGCATTCTACTCACACATTAAGAAAAGTCATGGAGAGCAATCAGCACATTCAAATTATTCCTCATCAGAAGGTTTAAAGAAAGGCATCGCTGTTGGCTCTTTAGAAGGGCAGTGACTTAATGGCCTCCTTAAACATCTCTGGTCTGATCACCAGCCAGAACAGATCTGCTGGCTTCCAGCTGGCTTTGAGAGACCTCTGCTTACCCTGCAAAGCAGTCCTGGCACAATCAGTCAGCTGGAGCTCTCCAGGCAGGAAGAGCAGGATGCTGAGTGAGGTGCATTAGCAGGACTCCCCGGGAGAGTCCCAGGCTCACATGAACATTCACGGCATTACAGAGCCGTCCAGCTCTGCAGGAACACGGGATCATCTTTGCCAGGGACAAAAGTGCCCTTACCAAAGCTGTTCAGAATGTTGTCAAAGTTGTTGAGATAGTAATAACCTTCTTCCACAACTGTTTTGTTGCCAACTGTGTGGTTCACCCAGCGGTAGGAATCTGCAACTGTGCTTGTGCTGGTTGGAGAAACCAGGACAAAGAATCAGCAGAGACTGGAAAAGCAAGGAAAATCTAAACAGTTATAAATACCAGCCCCTCTAGAAGGTGGTAAGCAGAGTGGCAATTTCTACCTCTTGGCCAACACGTCTGTTCCTCTGGAAGGAACCCTCTCTCCTTCACAGCTCAGCACAAGGCCAGGGAGCACATGGAGTCTTTCTAACCATTCAGCAAATATTACACCAGAGAAACTGAGAGCTTGAGCTCCTTGGCTCACACCCTTAAAGCTTGGCAGTTCCAAGTGGTCTGCCATCATTTAAGGTGAAAAGGGCACAGGACAGCTTAGATTCCAGGACCAGGTGAATTTATGTTGGTACAAAGGGAGGTCTAATTATCTAATACCCCTGGACAAACAACTCTGGCATCACAGAAACAGAATGGTTTGGGTAGGAAAGAACCTTAAAGCCCATCCAGTGCCACCCCCTGCCATGGGCACGGACACTTTCCACTATCCCAGGGTGCTCCAAGCCCCGTCCAGCCTGGCCTTGGACACTGCCAGGCATGGGGCAAGAGAAATGAAGTATCTCCTGGATTTTTGCCACGTGTTGCCTTAGCTACAAAACCCCATTCAGCCCTATCCTCTGGCCACTTCTCCAAAGGGAAATGGAGCTGCCAGAGCTCCCTGCTGCTGGCTGAGCACCAAAAGCACTGTTGAGGGGGCTGGATTTGAGGTACTCACTTGCAGCAGTTCGGGTAGACCACGCCAGCGAAGAACTCCATGCCAACAATGGCAAAGCAGTAGTAGAAGATCAGCAGGGTTAAACCCAGGCTGGAGGCAGAAACAGAAAGAGTACTGTGCTCTGACGAGTTGCTAAGGCAGGGAAACACAAAATCCCAGGCTGGTTGCCCTGGGAGGAATTTCCAAGGGATGGGAAGCAGCACTGGAAACCCCAGACCACCCTCCCTGCTGCTGTGGCTCTGCAGTTCTTGGCCTGCTCTCATTCACGGAGCCCTTGGACAAGGAGTTTGCCACTCGCTGAAGAGAGAAACCAAAGAGCAGCCTGGATTCCCTCCCAGTCTGTCCTTTTCTGTTAAATAAACGTCTCTCCACAGATCCTCTAATAAAGAACACCACACGCTGTTTCTGCCCTCTCCACATCTTGGGCGCAGGGACTGTGCCAGGAGCAGGGCTCTCCTGCCAGCTCGCTCTGCTCGGGCCTCCTGCGAGGGAAGCAGGGCTCAGGGTGCCCCACGCAAGCCCCGGGCTCCCCCTGCCCCCCCACTGCACAGTCAGGCTCTCGGGTGGCTCTGCTGAGGACAGGGGAACACCTGGGGCCGAGGGTACTCGTGCCACTGTTCTTCCCACGTGGGCTTCCTGCGCAGCAAGAGCTGGGCTGGGGGAGAAAAATTAAAACGCGCAGGGACCCTTAGTTCTCCTCCTGACACAAAAACAGGAGGAGGCCCGGGGTGCTGGAGTGTTGCTGCTCCAAGAAATTGGAAGATTAACACTGCCCTGCAGCACAGTGAAGAGTCAGTAATGACCCACTGACAGATCAGAGCATAAATCCCTTTAACAGGTTTGACAGGTCCCGATCCTGACCCCAAACCTTCACTCCCCTCTCCCTGCCATCACCCAAAGAGCAGAAGTTGGTACCTGGCCATCCGAGGGAACAACTCAAACATGGTGTCCAGGACGTTCCTGTAGCGTTTCTTCAGTTTAAACAGCCTGAAAGGAGAGGCCAGGAGTCACCCACACCCTGCAGCTTTCCTGGTGTTGGGGGACATAGTTAAAAGGAGAATGCCAGCTCTCTCTGCCTCGCAGGTCCGTGACAGGGAGGTTTCCTGACACCTAACTGCTCTTGCTCAAGTGGTCTCTGCTCCCCTTCCAGTGTCCTGCTGTCCCATCTCAATTCTTATGACACATTCAGCTGTCTACAGGACTGAGGACCTCAGGGAAAAAAAGGCTGTCTTTTTACAAATAGCTATTTAAAACCCCTAAAAATTGTAAGAACTTACATTAGTCCCATGTACAGGGTCAGGATTCATTCCTGCTTCCCTCAGACACAAGCTTTTCTGTGTTTCCCCCATGACCCAGTAAAAATTGATGAAAGAAAACTACACTGTGCCTGCTAATTTAAGATTTGGCAACCCCATCAGCCTTTACAGAGAAACACAGCTGCCAAACAGGCTTTGGCAGGGGAGGAACAGAGAAAACATTATTTTTTTTTTTCCCTCTTGAGTGTCATGAAGTGTTCTTAAAATCCTCACTGAAGAGCTAAATTACATTAGCTTGTTTTTAACAAAACATTTTGCCTCAAATCCCTTCCCCCTGTGGCTCTGGAGGCACTTGTGAAGGTGAGTGTACCTCGACATGAGAGGGTTAATCAGCCCCAGCTCCCTGAACTGCAGAGAGGTTACAGGCCACAGTCTTGCTCCAAGTGTGAGATGCAGTTAGAGCAGGGCAGTACTTCACCCTAGCAAGCAGCATCCTTTCAAAACTGTAATTTCTGGTAATTCAATGGAAATTATTAAACTGGCTCAGACCATCTCACCCTGACAGAAGAGCTTTTCTCTGAACAGCATCAGACAATTTAGAGGAGGTGTAAGAACCCCACGAAGGCAGACACAGGATAATCTGCCCCCAGTAAATCCCTTGATCTCTATTAGAGATCAGCTTAAGCTCCAAAGCACGGGGTTTTCATATCCCATCCCAAGTTTTTGTTATCGTTCATTTTGATGACTCGGGCTAATCTCATTACCCCACGCAATTCCTGTTTGCCATGGTCACATTCCCACAGAGCAATCCTTGCCCTCTCCTGCTAAGGAGCTCGGTGCCCGATGGGACTGATGGAAAACAAGCCTGTTTTCTCCCACCTGCTCTCTGGAATTCCCCCTTCCCAGCCTTTCCCACCTCACCTCAGCAGCTGGAGGGGTCGCAGGACCACGATGAAGTAAAAGGGCTCCATGTTAAACGCCAGAGCCATGAGCCCCAAAAATGCAAACAGGGTGACTGAGAAGTCAAAGCTAGAAAGAAAAATAAAATAAAATAAAATAAGAGCAATGATTTATCAGTAGTGCTTCAGCAGAGAAGAGGGATTGGTGCTGCTCCAGCTTAGCAAGATGCACGAGGCCAGGGGCAGAAGAATTTCAAGAGCTGGCTGATGGCCTTCTCTACAGGCTTGAAACTCCTGTCAGAAGGTGGTGTTTCCAACCCAAAAAGGTGAATGTGCACTTACAGATTCCAGCCTGAGGACAGGTACTCCACAGGCCCCAGCCCAGTGGTCTTCAGGAGCAGCTCCACGCCATAGACTGCAAAACAAGAGGAATCAGGAATGAGCAGCATCACGGGAAAGGCTCATGTGCAGGTTTGCCCGCGTGGATGTGTGGTGATGAGTACAGGACTTCTCAACAGGGGTTTAACAGACCCCCCCATCCTCCTTATTCTCAGTGAGACTCTTCCCCTCCAAATCAACACATTTTCCTGTGTTCACGGAGATTTCTCTCTGGAAAAGTCTACAAAACAATCCCTGCCAGGCACAGCATTGTTCTGGATCGAGGCTCTACACCCATGGTTAAGTTGTAACTTCAGTTCCCTTCCCAGCTCCGCAGGAAATGACACAGCTCTGCTGGGAGGCATCAGCTTACTTGTGAGGAAGACTATGTAGCTCCACGGGACGTTCCTGGAGAAGAAATTCCCTCCTGCAAGACACAAGAACAGCTTTCTCAAGCCTTCCCCTTTTTCAATCCCCCAGCACCACAGTCAAGGAACAAGCCGTGATGTTTCCTACCTTGCAACATGAAGGTTTCAACAAGAATCCAAATTCCATTCACAGCCACTACAGTGTCTGGAAAACGAAGGGAAAACCCATAGCAAAACCACTCCTGGATATCCATTTCTTAGGCTAACAAGAAGAGTACAATATAGGACAAGTGGCAGGGTCATTGATTCCAACTTAGTGAACAAACTGAACTCAGAAATTGGGAATCTTCCACCATGTCTTTTTCCAGGCCTTTAACAGATGCAATCCCTTCATGCTCAAAAGGAAACAAAACTAAAAAAAAAACCAAACCCAAACCCCAAATTAATGAGTAGGAATAGATCATTTAGAAGCCAGCAGGCAGTACCAGGAGGAAGTACTCTTTCTCCTCTAGAGAAGAGAAGCACAGACTCCTTCTCACAGGCAGCTCAGCTGCCAAGCACTCCCTCCAGCAGTGAGGACGCTCACAACTCCTCGAGAGCAAACAGAATGTGCCTGACTGGCAAGGCAGTTCCTTATCCAGCATCCTTCAGCTGCAAGATAAACCCTCCAAGGTTTGGGAAAGCTGGTCACCAACCCACCTAAACACAAGAAGCTGACTGCTACAGCACAGCCCCACGGGGCGTTGTGCCGTGAGCCAGGGAGCCTCTCCAGAACCAGAGCTGAGAGCCCAGGCTGGTGGTATAATTAAGCAGTTCCCTCCCTCTCCACCAAAACTCCAAGATTTGTCCATGAACGTGGACATGAGCCGTGTGGCTCAGACCACACCGAGTCCTTGGAGGGCTGGCAGCCACAGCACACCAGACCCACACGAGCAAGGGAGCCAAGCAGAGACAGCGCATCGCTTCTACTCACACATGGTGTACTGGAACACACGGGACTTCACAAGGATGTTGATGCCTGTGTGAAGGGAAGGATGACAAAACAAATGCTTACACCATCCTCCATACCACAGATCTCTCTGTCTTCTCCTTAGAGACACTTTTCATATCAATCCTCAGCACAGGAGCTAAATAGATCAGCAGATTATTAACTTTCACTTGTTGGGAACAAGTTTAAATATCCTTTAGAATTTTAGCAGCAATGAAGTCATTATCCTCAGCCCCCAAGATGCCCTGTTTGGTCTCTATGTCCTAATTCCAGGCTGTGGACAGAGGTAAATGCAGCTGTCCGTGTCTGGAACAACAAGGAGGGTTGGGAGCATCAGCAGAGCTCTGAGGGCTCCTGGGGCAGTTGTATCTGGATCAGAAGGTGTCATCTGTTCCCCAGGAGCACACAACACCTCAGGAGCTGCAGGTTCTTAATTCTGAATGGCTCCATCCAGTCAGGAAACTTGGGACACAGGAGGTAAATCCCACTGGCAAGACTGATTACTCTGATGGGTGTTTGAGGCCTCTTTTCCCTTCCCAAACTGCTGTCCTTGACCTGAATGGGAGCTGCAACCACAGCGTGGGACCAGGCAGCCTAAGAGCTTTTGTGACAACCCAAATCCCACTCCACGGTCACTGCAGGAATGTTTACAGGACAGAAATCTTCCCTGGAGACTCTGAATGTAAGGCTCTGGATACACAGGGAGTTGGTTAGGAGGCCTTCCCTCGGGTGTTTGCCAGGGACATAAGAGAAAGTCCTTTCAAAGTGTCCTGCCTGTGTAAGGAAATACTCTTCCCGTCAGCTGAGCACGTGCTGCCATGAAAACAGTGTGTTACCTTTAAAAATAAGGAATGCAGTCCGTGGAAGGTCATCAAACCAGTGCTCGCGGTTTCGTTTTGCCTGGAAGCAGAACAGCCACGGTCAGCAGCAGCCAGAGCTACATCCATGCAACAGGAAGGGCAGGGATGGAGACCCACCTTACCCCCATCGTCTGCTTCTCTTAGGTTGCCTTTGTTTCTTACCCAGCTCCTCTCTAAGCACTCCTTTTCTCTCCCTCCCACACACAGCTCCCCTCTTCTCCCCCCAACAAACTCTTACCTTCCATTTTAAGCCAACAACTTCATAGAAATTGTAAAAATCCTTTAGACTGCAAAACAGAAAGAAAGATCTGATCAGAGTCTTGAGGGTGACTAGATCCTTAATTGTCCTTGTCAGACATCACCAGCGGAGAGTCCCTGGAAGTTATTAACTCCTTATCAGAACTGCAGGCACAGCTGACAGAACTCAGCAGTGACCTCTTCCCAGCCTGGCCAAAGGTTCCCGACTGACAATAGCCAGAATCTCCTTTCTGTAATGCTTTGGCCCTTAAGGGAAACTCTGACTCTACAGAACTCAAGAATTCTACCACTGAGAGGAAAGACCTGAGGCTTAGATGCCAACTCCAAGGGATGGAGACTGCGCTGCTCTTCAAGAAGCCTTGGACTGTCTTAATTACTCGTACAATCCTTTTCTAACATCTTTGCACATTTTCTTTTCAAGGTAAAAATGAAGTTTGAAAAAGGACATGAAAGCAAAGAAACTCATAGAACATGAGTGCCTGTCTGGGTGCTCGGGGTCAGGCCTGTAACAGCTTTTACGTGTCTGAAGTGAGGACGCTGAACTTCTCAGACTCTTACTGATGACACCGGTGCCTGAATTTCTCAACTCGGTCTTTCTCTCCCTATGCCATTTTCAATACTTCTCTGTGGCACTCAGCTTCAAGGAGAGGCATCAGCACCAGTTTCACAGGAGAGTCACTTGGAACCTGTCTGTGGCCAGAACAAAGGGAAAGGAAGAGAAGGTCTCCTGCTCTAATTCCCTCTGCTTCCGTGCTGGCTGGAGTTAGCTGCACCCACTCACCAGAATGGCAATTCTCTGCCTCATAACACAGAGGATGGCAGCCCTGAAAGCACCAGCAGAACCAGATTTTAATTAACAAAACCCTGGGGGGGACAGCCAGCTGCTGGAAAAAAGCAAAAAACTTGTTAAGCAGCGAGGCTGCGCTGTGTGAGGAAATGCAACTCACAGGCTCCAGCGCTGCTTGCTCCCCAGCTCCCGGCTCTGCCCTGGCAGGGCAGCGGGAAGCAGATCCCGCCTGTGAGTGCCAGCACAGCGCTGTATCCACAAGAGGGCACGCAGGAACTCCATCGCCTCCCAAGGAAAACCTCAGCTCTCAGGGTACCCACCCCTTCCAGCTCCCTGCTTCCCAGGAAAACCCTTCCCCATCGCAGAGCGCTGTTCCCACATCCCAGACAATGCTGGTTCCATAAACCCAGCCATCCCCTCCAAAGCACAGCCCAGCTGCAGGGAGTGGAGCAACCTCCCTGCTCTGGGTGCAGCAGTAGGACCACCCTACCTGACTAAAGGGGTATTGCTCTGGTTCAGTGCTTTGAAGGTGAGATATCTCTCCCTGGCACACATCCGAGGCTTGTAGAACCGCAGCAGCCCTTCGAAGTGCTTGAAGGAAATTCCAGATGGCCTCTGGCAACAAAGGAATGCTGTCAGAAGCAGCAGCATCAGGCAGGAACACACAGAGGCTTTTAATTCTCGCTCTGGATTTGTTTTAAGCAGGATTTCATACATTATAACTGAGCCCCCTAAGTACCCTGAGCTATTACTTTACCATACCAAGCTAATCCCAGGGCACAGAGATCAGAAGGCCCTCCTGGCAATCCGTCCCTCCAGCAAATGCAGAACTGTTCCCTGCTGCCCCATCACCTGAAAATTGTCCAACGACACACCCCAAGCAGAGTTCAACCCCTCTTCTTGGGAAATTAGCAGGCAGCCTAACAGATCCCACCACGGCACTTTTTTAAGACCATCAGCTATGTGCACTAAACATGAACTAATCTACTAGAAGTGGGTTAGTTATTTTTGGGTCTTATTTCTCTTGCTGCTACAACAAGTTAAGCAAGAAATCAACCTTCTCCCCCAGGTGCTGGTCCCTGTAAAAAGTTGGTTTTAGGTGAATTCCTTCTGTTTCTGCACTGTTCACTGGTGCAGGATCTAGAAAATATCTTCAATTGTGTGACCCATGCCTCCTCTCAGTAGTGGTGCTTGGTAACAAGTCCTCAAGTGACCCAGACTGAATCAGAGAGAAATCAATGATCACATGCACTCCAGAACAAATCTCCCTCATTTTATCAAGCCATAACCTCACGCAGGGCTGAAATTCAGAGCACTCTGCTTTTTCTCCAGAAACAGAGGTGAATGAGTTACATGAATGAAAAAACCACCAGCCCGTGGTGAGTCTGATCACAATCAAGAGAGACAGATCCCCTCTTTTTGGAGGTGCTGTTTCAGCAGCCCAGCCCAGGGGTGCTGCTAGCACAGCTGTACCTGTTTGGTGACCAGCAGCCGGTACGCGTGCTGGATGGCCGTGCGCTTGTGCAGCAGCAGGGACTTGAACTTCCTCTTCTCAATGTCATTGAAAGTGTCAAACACAACAGCCAGAAGCTGAGAAGACAGGAGAAAAAGTGGTGTTTGGACCCCTATACTCTGCAGGGCTCCAGGGAAGCAAGGAGAGGCACTGCCTGCAGCAGGAGCGCTGATGGAGGCGGGACGGAGTCGGCGGGGTCCCGCTGGCATGAGGGATCCCACAAAGGGATCCCCAAGCTCACGGCACTGATCCACTTTTTGGAGGAGGTCCAGATGTTTCTGGCCTCTCAACACTTGCTAGTGGGTTTTAAGAGGTAAGGTAAAGCACACAAATGCCAACAGAAAACCGTATCAGATTTATTAAAATGCCCTGATCTGTTCCTGGAAAGCTGGGTTTGAGGGCTGCTCTCTGGATTCATCCTTCCTGGGAGCTTTGGCTAACACGTATCAAAGCTAACCCTCCATCTGGGACACAAGCAGTGAAATCCAGCCACAAGCATCAAATCCCTCACCCGGGGCTGCAGAATTCCTCAACTCCTTTGGCAAACCCTTTCCCACCACTCACAGCCTCCCCTGGGCAGCCGTGCTCTCACTCTGCAGTGATCAGCACTGCAGTCCTGCCACACTGAGTAATTCCATCCCCTTTAAACTGATTTACAAAGTATTTCGGGCAAGTCCAGATCATAAAATGCCATTTTATGATAAATAATTAAGACAGAGATGGACAATAAATTTCATGCAACCGAGTATGTCACTCCGAGCACGAAATTAATGTGAGAGAAGTTGAAAAATGCTCGTATAATTTGGTTTTCTGTGATTTAGTCCAATTCCTCATGGTTAGACATTAAAGGAGTTCTATCTGTAGCCAAGCTGCCATTTCTAGAAGGATTCTGCCAAAGGGTCTGAGATGATTGCAGAGCAGTTCTGGGAACGGGGAAGACTCTGCTGAGCTATGAGCTCCAAAACTAGGCAGAGGGAAGTCAAGTGCTGCCCTGGGGACTCACCAAGTTCATGATGAAGTAGAGCTCAATGGAGAGATACACGATGAAGAAGACGCAGGACCAGGGGTTCCGGGCATAGGACGGCATCATCACGTCAGGGAAGCTGCATCCCAAAGGACACCAGTGTAAGCACCAAGTAACTCATGTTACACATCCCCCTGCACAGGCAAGAGGCACGGGGCACGGGGGGGTGTGTGTGTATAAACTCACATCTAAAGATCTGCACATCTGTACAAAACTCATGAAAAAACATGAACATGGCAAGCACATTCCTTGCACATCCCAAACACCAAACGGGACTTGCGATGTGGTTAAGGGCTGTGCTTCGATACCTAGCAACAGCAGTACAGCCTCGGTCTAAGTGTTACAGCCTCAGATTTATTCCATCCTTTGCTAATTTCCTAATCCTCAGGGCTCTCCCTGACAGCAGACCAATATTTACCCACTGCTGTTATCCCAGTTTCCTAGCTGATAGGTGAACTGCAGCACAGGAATAGGAAGTTACTTCTCAGCAGCGAGCTGTTGGCTGACAAAGGAGTACAAACACAAACTTTCCCTTCTTGGACCAAGGCCTAACAAAGCTGTTTCCCCCTTATTGCCCTCACAGCAGTGAAGAGGTCTGAGTCCTTAGAGATAACTCTGCAGCTGAGGCCGCAGTGTCCTAAAGCTAAATGAAATACCAGTTCTTCCCATGCAGGCTGACCCTGCACATCTCTCTCTCAGGCAGAGGAAAGGGGTCACACATTTAGAGACAGAGCATTTCTACAGATAAACTCTTAGCTCTGCCAGACTCCTTTGGGACAAAGGGAAACACTGAGATAGAAGAACATGAACTTACTTTGAAGTGGTCAAAAGCACAAAGAGATTCACCAGGCTGTTCTCTAAGGTATTGAAGTACTGAAAGAAAAAATTCCCATGCCAAAATGCAAGCAGGATTTCATAGGGACATTTTGTTCAAAACAACAACCAGCACCCCTTTGGATACAGACACTCCCACAACTCCCTGATGCCTTCCCTAGGGAAAAGTACTTCAGCACTGGTCCTTTTTAAATTCCCTGGGAAATGGTGTGTGAAGGGTCAAACCACTTTTTAAGTAGTTTCTCCCAGCCAGCCACAGCCTGGGCAGCAGCAGGAACCAGTGGCTGCTGGACTCTGACCACAGCAGTGGAAGTGGCCAAGCCTTCCCCCAGACACCTCCTGCCCTGGGGACAGTGGCAGGTGGCTCTTTTGGCTGAACGAAGGCATCAGGAACAAGGAACAGCTCTGAGAACGTTCCCTTTGGGACATCCTGTCTTGGAGGAAGTTCCCTCCACAGTCTTCCTTCCCAGCAGAGGGTAAAGCAGGGTGACACTGCCAGGCAGCCTTGGGCCAGCCAGCATTTGGTCTCACATGGAATCAACCACGTCTGCACTGTAAAGTTGGGTTCTTAATGAAAGAATCAAGATACTCACTGGATCCGAGTGGTTAGGAGAAAACAAGTAAAAACCTGAAGAGGCAGCAGAGAAAACAGAGGAGGAGAGAAAGGAGAAAGAACAAAAAAAAATAAAATCAGTTCAGTGTCAAGAGTGGAGCAGTTCTCAAAGGGAAGGTCCCACCAACAGTAAATCCTCTCTGACACCCTCAAGGTGGGAGCATCTGCAAGACTTTCTCCACAGAGATTTGCCAATAGATGTCATTGGCATTTCACTGATCCTTTTGGAAAATAAACATTCTGGGGATGGTTTGGACTGTAGCAGGTACACTACTGACACATGCACTTGTGGGGATGCAGACTGAACTGTCACGATTGAGGAACAGTGCGTGGAAGCAGAGCTTGAAAACACAGGCCACTGACTGTGCTCTGGAAGAGGTCAGAAGGACTTTTGTCTCAAAATCAAACACCCAGCTTTCAGATTTTTTGGATGACCTAACTGCCTTCCAGATGACTGCAGATGAAAGGGGATAAATGGAAGATCCTGGCAACACTTTGAACGTGATCAGTTTATACTCATCCAGGCTGTTCATGTTGCTTTTGGACAATCACTGGTTAAGAGCATCACTTCTCCTTCCATAAATACAACTCACCCAGAATAGCAAAAATCACCATGAAGAAAAGCAGGAGGAGAAGGATGTCAATAAATGGTGGGAGGGACTGGAAGATCTGTCGCAGATTCCTGAAAAGTAAGAAAACATTAATAAACTAAAATTTGCACGTTTACTCCTCCAGGTTGTCAGGGGAAAGAAAAAAACCCACCACCACCACCCCACACTTGAGGGCTTTCTTCCCACTCCCTCCAAGGATTAAAAGTAGAAAGCTTGCTAAACTGAGATCGTTTCCAAGCTACCCATCTGTCCTTTGCAGTCATCTCTCAGGTACTGCAAACAACACTAATGTCACGCTGTCAGCTCTCCTTCTCCAGACTAGAGACCAGCCCTGATTCACTGTGCAGCTTCCAGGCAAGCCAAGGAGCAGAGCCAATGCAGCCACACCCCTGTGCTGATCTCTCTGAGGTGGTTTATACACCCAAGCCCTGTGCACCATCAGCACACCCACGCTTAGGTCACTACGGAACCATCTCCAACATAAACGCCAGTGAAAGACACTGATTTTCCTAGGATGCCTGCAGGATCTAAGTGCTTTCCCTCCAGCCCAGCCCCAGGAATGAAGCAGAACCCCCAGCATCACCTTCTGACAGCCCCGCAGTAGCGACAGTCCACGAGGAAGATGCAGCGCAGGGCGCGGGTGATGCGCACGTGCGAGGTCTGGCGCACCAGCACCACGATGGCCTCGATGAACTGCACCAACAGCACACAGGTCTGCAAGAAACGGGGGCATCAGAGGCACAGCTGCAGCCTGCTCTGGGGAAGGCAGAGCTCTGGCTGACCACCTGTTGGTGTGGACATTTGAAGGATGGGAGGTGTCTCTGAGAGTTTGGGGATCTCACATGAATCCTCTGGCGGCTGGGACACGACGGCTGCGTCATCCCTAGCGCAGGCCAGTGCTTGATCTGGCTCTTTGGTCTCGGAGGTGCTGGAGGAGAAACCCTGACAATCAAGCAGACAACTCACCTTGACCATAGTCCTTTTGTGCCTGATAAAGGTTTGGAAGCCCAGCCACCTCATCTTCATCGAGAGTTCAAAGACGACCACGATTAACGCAAACAGCTCCAGGGTTGCGTGGACCTGCCACAACACAGCTTTGGTGAGGATGGCAGCACAGCAGAGGCCACACTTCTGCCCCTCCTTTTTCAAGGAGCAGGTGGGTTTGGCAACCCTGCCCTGTAACATGCAGGAAAACCCAAAGCCACTCTTTTAAAGCTAACATAGCACTGTTTTTCAAAATTTCAATATTTACTGCTTTGTGCTTTTATTAAAGCCTGTGCAATTTCCCTCTAAGCAGTACCAGGCCAGAATTTCCAGAAATCCATGTCCCTTCTGGGCTTGAGCAACACATAAAAAAACTTATTGATACATTTGAAACAAAAGGCCAAGACACCAACAACTTGAGCAGAAACTCTGAAAAAAGATGGAGACCGTAATTTTTTTAGTGAAACACAGGAAGGAGAGCTGCTGGGCAGAGGGATTTTACACAGAGAAGGGTTTTCTCTTGAATCAGACATTCTGGACAACCAAAGGGAGGGTCCTGACCTGTGTTCTAGGAACCAGTGGTGGTGCTGGGGTAACGGCACCAGCCCTGACAACATCTTTGAAACCACCCCATCAAAGCACACAGATTGCTGATTTATCTCACGAAAAAGGAAAAAAACCCACCCATTTCTGTTACAAAATGAAGAACTGCACAAATTGATAACACGAAATGAGTGTCACTTGCACTGTGGTCTGCCTAGATCAGATGCAAAAAGGAAGTTTTGCTGGCTGGCCTATCTGCTGTCAGCCATTTACAGAACAAGCCAGGTGGGTTTTTTCCTCTTACTGCCTCCTCCTTCCTCTCTGTTTGGCCACCATTTTCCTCTTACCCACACTGCAGAGCAAGCAGACTTCCTCACTGAGCCCCCAGGTACTTACGAAGATGCCCAGACGGAGCATAGGGACCGCCGGAGCCTCGCAGAGGGACAGCAGCAGGAGCAGCAGGGCCGTGCTCAGCTCCATCAGGTAGAAAAGGTGGTTGTGTGCAAAGAGGTAGGCAGCGAGTGCTTTGGCATTTTTGGGGTGAGTGAAGAACTTGTCATTATTTTCTCCTTCCTAGGGCAGCAGGAATAAAGAACAGCATTAGTACTCTCAGTACTATAAAAGAGTGAAGAATGCAGACTCTTACAGGGATTAGATACAATTCCCAACAGACTATTCCCATTCACAGCCTGGTGTTGATGTGTTTATTGAGGAATGGACTCTGCGCACACGGGACATCCCCTTCTGTTCATATAAGCACATTTCAGTAATGAAACTTTTCAATATCCACAAACTCCTGCTTCAGAAACCCCTGAGCCTCTTCACAATGAGGCAGAGAGCTGGGAGAGTTTATGAAGGCAGGCAAAGAAACTTCAGCCAAACATCCCAACATAAACACAGCACTTCATTTACTTGCAACTACTTCCACATGTTTACAGACTTATTTGATTAAACTCCTCCAGCACAGAACACGAAAACACCCAGATAAGCTCCAGGGCACCTGGTTGACAGTTGTTCCTCCTTATCTTGGCCTTGCAAAATGTCTGGGAGAAAACATTGGAGCACACACAGTGTTTTCTGCTTCAGGAACATAAGACAGACTCCATGAAAAATTAACAAGTCTCTATGCTGATTTGTCATCCCCTCTTAACTAGAAAGCTTAATTAACATTAAAAGGTCAGATATTTCATCTTAACACTTTGCCTGCAACTGGTTTTCAAACAGCTATATTGTGACTATTTTTACCTCTTGGATGAAACTTAGTTTGGGGAGATTTTAGAGGGTTTTCATGCAGAACCACCCAACAGCTTCTTCTCTTTCTTGAGTCAACAGTTTTGGCAAGGGAGCTTTTGTCACTCACAGGAAACCTGCTGCCTCTTGAGAACTGCCATAAGAGATCACTTTTCCCCAGCAGGGCCACATGGATGCACAAGAAGTGGTGGGGTTTTATTTAAATTAACATCTTTCCAGGCAGGCAATTACTGTAAGGACAGCCAAGCTATTACTATCAAAGCAGAATAACTGTGATTGCAAATGAATAACGAGGTCAGGGAACTCTCCTCTAGGAAGTGAAGCATTCTCCAGACTTGCTCAGGAGAGGGTTTCCAATATTTCTCATTTGCTCCAGCTCACAGAGTTGAGTTTCAGAACAAACACTGCCGGGTCAGAGAGCCAGGCTGGAGCAGGGCAGAGCCAGCCCTGCAAAGAGCCCGGGCTGAGATCAGCAGGGTCATTCCCATCCACGCCTGGCAGGACACACTTCCAGAATGACAAACAGCCTGAATCCTGCCTCTTGGGAGCCCAGCAATCCCAAACGTGGCTGGACAGCAAAGCCCTCTTATCCAGACCCGACACTTGCCTGCAGCTACTGCTCACAAGACACTTCAAGTGATTCTACCTCATTTCAAGGACAGTGTCATTGTGGCCATTGGTCAAGGCAGCAGCAGCAATCATCCCCATCCAAAGGGCCAGGCCTGCTGTGCCCATTACCATCAGAGCTGCAGCAGCTCAATGACCCTTTGCAGAGCTGCTCCAATAATCAGGAGTTTAAACAACGCCTGGGAGGGAGGCTGGAGCCACCCTGCCATTGTCAGGGCTGCTCCAGCACACCACGGAGCTCAAGTGCTGCTAAGGTCCAGCCCACACTGTTTTAAAATATCTGAAAAGTGAGATTTCTCAGTCCTGTGGGGTCAGAGCAGGGAGGAACAAATGGTTTCTGTCACCTTGCAGTGGCTTAAACAAAAAAACAAACCCCAAACTGGGTCCAAAGCACCTCAGAGCTTCGAAAGGGAACAAAGAGAAGGAAGGACAGACAGTAATGGAACCAGCAGCCATTTCAGACTGGACAGCTCTGGGAGAAGCTCGGTTTTGGTGGCTAGTTCCTCACACCAGATGTACAGCAACCTTAAAAACACAAACGCTTTGCTGCAGTAAGGATGGTGTTTCTGGTAACTGGAGCATGGGTGGGGTTTGATTGTTTCTTGTTTTAAATATTATAAATTTCGCTCCTGGGCTGATCCCAGCATCCTTCCTTCCTGTAGAAATCAAGACCTCTGCCTTCTCTTGTACCTCACATGACCTGCAGGACTTGACTGACACTAACTGGGCCACCCACCCACCCTGTGGCCAAGGCAGGATTAGCACCAGCACTTCCAGAACAGGAGATGACCCCAGGAGTGCACTGACCATTCCCCCTGCAGTGACTGTAGAGATGAAATTATATCTATGACCAGCTACAAAACTCTCCATGCCAAGGTGGCAGAACTGAACGTGTGCTGAATCCCCCAACCACTACAGTGCTTGACACTGGCAGAGAGGGGAGAGGGTGGGTATTTTGTTGGTCGGTTGCTCCAAATGACTTCCAGAGCCCATCTGGAGGTGCCTCCAGCATCACCCCACTCCTGAAGCAGAATCCTTGGCAAAAAACCCAATTTTCAGCCTCAAAACAGAAGCTGTTTGTTTCCCATAACCAAGAAGCACCGTAGCTCCTGCAGACCATTCTCCCCACGATCCAGCAGGGCTCACCTGGAGGTAGATGGCTGCCTCTTGGTAGTTCATTTCCCAGTTGTGCCGGGCAGAGCTCTGCTGGGCACAGCACTCCCCGGCCGCGGGGCTGGAGGCATCGTTGACAACGTCGTAGCTGCCTCCATCTGCATCAGAGAAACAGGGATTGACAATTAGGGAAGCTGGGATGGAGCAGGAGGCTCTGGGATCACAGACAGGCATCAGGAGGTGGCAGAGTAGCCAGGAAAGTGGCAGCTTGTACATTGACAAATTGACTCTTCGCAGGCAGGAGCTTTAAAGAGACTCAAACCCAGCGCTTCCACACGGGAATGCTCCCGGAAGATCATCAAAAGAGACAGCTTCCTATTCAATCCAGCACGCAGGTCTCCTGGTTCAGGAGGTGTGTGCTGTCATGCCTGAAGCTTGCTATCAGCATCATGAACTACAACCAGGCAGGTAACAGCCCCAGCCTCTGAGGATGCGCAGCCCACCAAAGAGAAGAGGGTTTGCGGAAGGAGCAAGAAGCTTTTGCACACGTCCTTGGAGCAGAGGCCATGGAAGGATGGACACTGCCCCTGCCAAGGGCCACCAGTGTGAGTACAGAAGCTGTCAGTATTTTTAGTAGAAAGCCCCATTTCTCACAGCACCTCGGAGCCGTTAAACAACTCATCCTCACAACACTCTGAGGTGCTGAGAAGTACCAACACCCCTCTGATGCAAACAAACCGCAAGATGAATTTTCTGTTCACACTCCACAGATTAATTCTGAAATTTCTGAGTGCCTGTCCTTCTCACCAGTAAAGAACTATAGAACAATGCCATACTGAACATTTGAACCAGATTTTGTAAATAAAGATTTTGTTTCAAAAAAACCCAAAACAATTCAATTGCAAAAAGCAACTTCCAAACAGAGCTACACACACGTGGTGCCCTTCCCATGGGAGAGTTATACAGGGCACCTATATAAACTCCAAAATAATTGCCATTTTTGCATTCTGCAGCCTCAGTGCCATTAAGACAGATGAAAACTAAGCAAGGAGACAATTACTGTACGAAAAGGGAATGTCACTTGGTTTCTTCTTCTGGGACTGGGGATTTTATTTTACCTTTGACAAAGAGTACTGAGCAGAGACCCCACAGCAGTGAGACCTGCTTAGGGCCTGTGGTGGAGCTAGTCACACTCTCAATTCTCCAGAGTTTCAAACATTTCCCACACCACATGGTTGTTCCTGCTCTCAGAAGAGACTTCCCTCCTCCAGTGCCTCATGTTCCTGAAGTGGGTACATGCAAAATCGAGCTTGCCAGCACAGAAGTGCTGATTTCCCCCTTTTTTTTATGAGCGCAGGAGCTGTGGTGTGGCAGCTTGTTCTCTCTGTGTTAGAAGTTGTTATTTTAGAGTGGGCAAAAATCACCACGAGGTTCTTTTCCCCTCTCATGACAGCCTGCTAAAGATTTGCTGTGACAAAATAATCCTCGATGAATTACTGATTCAGTCTCTCCAGAACACCCTCTGGAGTGGAGAGAGAGTCCATGCCAAAATCTCTGCACCCGCCAAGAGAAATGGCACCATGTGCTCCTGGCAGAGGCAGGGAGTGGGAAGAAATCAGAACCCCTTCACCAGCGCACAGCCACAGCTGCCTCTTCCACCCCCAAATCAAATTAAGATAACATTTCTCCGGGGTTTGTGAAGACCTTCCAGATTGCACGCTCAGGTTGCTGAGCATTCTGCAGCACGAAGCCTGTTTCTCTTCCTTGCTTCCCCCACACCCTTAAAATACCACTCAAAATCTGGACAAATGTTTGAATGAGGCTGGTTCCTCCCCCACACCCCTCGATTTAGCACAGTTCTTGAAAAAAACTGAATGATGGAGTTTTTATTTATCCACGGAGCTGGAATGGCAGCCTTCTGGTTTGTCTGCTTTTAAACTAAGAGATGACAGCCATATGCAAGAATCAGAAGCGTTACATTGCGAGCTCTAAAAAGTTCTTAAATGTTATTATTGACAAAGCTTTTGCTGGGGATGTGTCTCAAAAAGACAGACTCCCTCAAACTGCAGCCTAAGAGCAAAACCTTTTCACATTTAACGCTTAACAGTTACAGGAAGAGCACACCTTCATCAGAACCTGGACTTTACGTTACAGAACATACAAAATTTAAGAGCATCAAACCACACTGTGGCCAAAACAGCAAAGGTTTGTAGCATTAACCTAAACACCAACACACTGGATCCTGCCAAAAGATGCTAAAATCACCTTTAACCCTGAAGCAGCTCTTTTGCAAAAATTAACCTCTCGGGAAAGGATCGACACTAGGAAAAGACACACCCCAGCAAAAACCCAGGACCAGGACCCCTCTCTGTGCTTCCCACAGAAGCTGGAAATAGAAGAGTTGTCCCAGCTCTGAGACCAAGGTTGCAAGTACAAAACAGCACTCAGAGATGCAAATCAGAACCAAAAAACAGCTCTAGAAATCAAGATGCTTTCCTGCTGTCTAAACCAGGCACAGACCACAGAAAATGCACTGAAGTGTTCCGGTGGGGAGCTGCATTTTGTGGATCAGCTCCTTCCCCATCAGGTACCAGAAGGTTGATCTAGCATCCCTGAGGCAACAGCATCATCTGGGTCATAAATAATAATAAAAATAATAATAAATTTGAAGAGCAGCCCTCTGACTGTGTGCTTGGCAGCCCTCCAGCAAGCTAATTTCCTCAGCTGCTCCCATGATAACAATGACACAGACTAATGCAAGCTCGGCTCCGCTCGTGCTGCACAACATCCCCGACGGCGTTTACCATCAGTATGGAGCTCAATGAGATAGGAGGATCTCTCCACAGGGCTCCCGGAATCCTCGAAGTAGATGGCAGGCAGCTCTCTCCACTGCATGGCAGCCGCTGGCGCTCGCAGCCGGGCACGGCTCAAGTTCCTCCCTCCCTTCTTCCCTTCCTCCCCTCCGAGAGCCGATCCTCGATTCGCAGCTTCCTCACGGGAAAGCGCCGCTTTCACAACAGACTCTGCTCTGCCGGCTGCAGAACCGAGCGGCTTCTCCCCTCCCCTCTGAGGAAGGTGGCTCAGACCTCAGTGAGAGCCTCTCCCTGGGTGTTTCCGAGGGTGAGATTTTGGAAGGTTTGGCTGCGGGACGAAGAGCACAGGCACGAGCGTGGTGGCGAAGCGGGGATTCGTGTGCTGCGCTCTCGTATTTTGGCATTTAGCGCAACTTGCTCACCAGCAAGCACGATCAGCTAGCGGGAAGGGAGTCAAAGTGCTGAGCAGGCACAGCAAGGAATCTCCAGCACAAAAAGAAAACAGATATTTCGTGAAGTTCACAGCGCAAGGGGCACGACAAAGGAAGCGAACTGAGCTGGTCACGGACGGCAAAGCTTCCTTCCTTACACTTGTGTAACTTATCCCAGTCGTTCCCTGAAAAGAGAGAGAGGGAGGGAGGGAAAAAAAGAAAAGGGGGGGGGGGGCGAAAAAAAAAGGAAAAGCAAAACCAGCTGGCTGCTTACACAAGGCATCCGGAACGAGACTGCCGGGACTCCAGCATTTCCATTCAGTGCAGCGGAGCATGCTCCTGTGTAAATAGTTTCCATATGTCATCATTACAATAAAAAACAAAAAAAAAACAAGGAAGAAAGAGAAGGAGCATAAACTTTCCAGAGCCCAAACCTCTCCCTCTGCAAAACAAATTCCCTGCTTAGGGGAAGGAAAAACTCTCCATGGGCTGAGAGCAAACAAACGCCTCTCATTCGGAGGAGCTCATGCAGCCATGGGGGATCTCCAGGGCAGAGCTGAGAGGGGAATAAGGGACAGAAAACATCCACGGGAGCCTGGGATAAATCATCCTTCCCAGCCAGCTATTATATATCAAACTGAAGTCACTCTGGAATTCCATGGCTTTTGGTGTCTGCACTTCTTTAAATAAATAATAATTCAAAAAAAATTCCAACAAACTAGTAACCTCCTACAAATTCAGAGAGTTATAAACCAACTCTACAGGGTAGCTCTTCCAGTTGCCTCAGAGCTCCCCCAGTCTGGCTCTCATTAGCCGGTTTGCCAGATGTTCTGCATTCCAGATAGCACACGCTTTTTATGGCCTTGCACTGAAACAGACTGAGATTCCCTAACTGGCTCACTGGCTGACTCTAAAGCCTTTACTGGACTTACCAGGGCTTTCTCCTAAAAGGCTGAGGATGCCATCCTGCCCAGATATTGCTATTTTAGCAAGTACCCCTGTGATGACAGAAAACTGCAGAACATGTGAAGGCAGAAGTGACTTAAATCAGCAAAAATATCCTTATTCTGTCATTCATAGTGTTCACACATCACGTGTGGAGTCAATGTAAGATGCAATATGCAAGTTGCTCCACTGAGCTCCATGCATGAGTAATACTTCTCCGGACAGGCAAAAAAAAGAAATGCCAAGGACACACAACTTCGGAGACAGGACACACCTTCATTCACATGGCCTTGCAAGGTCCCTGATTCACCAAATAGAGCAGCAAGAGGGAAGAGGAAGGAAGGCATCACCTCCTGCATTTGGGAAATGTCAAACTGTCCAGGGCACATGGTCTGGGCAGCTCCAGTCACCAGTGTGTTCAAGGCTGGATGGGGCTTGGAGCAACCTGTTCTAGTGGAATGTGTCTGTTCCTTCCAACCCAAAGCATTCTATGATTTTACCATTCTACCATTCAATTGGAGCCATTTTTTTTCAGGCTTTGCATTCCTCACTGCCACAAACCCTCAGTTTCTTACACCCTCCATCTTCAGTGTATCTGTAATTCCCAAACTCAGTCACAGAGCCCAAGCTTTCGGTTTAACACAAACATAACCAGGCACGCCACAGCACTGAGCATGAGCCCGTGGAAGAAAGCAGATCCCAGCAGGTCAAAGGTTCTCTTGGTGTTCCTGGATCTCCTGAGCTCACATCCAAGAGCTGTCCCAGTGCAGGATCCCTGTGCTGGCTGAGGTTTCTGGCTCTCTCAGCGACGCTGCTCCCTGAGGCTGTGGTGAGGCTGGACAAGCAGAAGGAACAGTGCTCCAGAAGCACTCCTCTCTCCTGGAAAGCCCTCATCAGCTGAACCACATGGAACATTCACTACAGAAGGTGAAAATCCATGAAAAACATGGAAACAATGTAAATGCCCACCCTTCCCCAACACAAGCTGTGCAGGCATCTTCAGTCCCAAAGCCAAGATTTTAGTCAAGTATTGGAGTTGTCCCAGCACCGATGATGGCATTTTCCCTTCCAAGGGCTCACATGCCATGTAGCTTCACCTCCAGAGGTTTAATCTTCCCTCCCTCCTCCAAGGAGGCTGATAAGAAACTGCTCCTTCCAAGCACTGAGGCATGAACACATGTGCGCTTGTCTCTTCAAGACCAGGCTCACCTACCCGGGAGAAAAAAAGCTGGAAGCTGCCTGGAAAGCACAGCTGGTCTGGCACTTGGCCACACATCTCAGAGGTGAGAGAGACAGACAGGGAAATCACTGCCTTTGCTGCCTGGTTGCCAGTTCAGCGCCGTGCCAGCGGGAGCATCGCAGGACTGATCTTTGCGGCCCAAAATGCCTTAGTGCCTGTCCTGTTTCAGAGGGCGTTGTGGGAAGGAATAGAACAGCCATGGGGAAGTCTAAACAATTTGCTGTCAGTTTGTTGCCTAGGAAAAAAGGGCATCTCCAACAGAGAGCAGTGCCAAGCCCTTCTGCTGCAAGAGAAATAATCTACTTCGGAATATTTCGAGCCAGCGTAACTGAGTCATGCTCTTCCTTAGGGACAATGGCACAGCAGAAACATATGCAAAGGCCTGGGGCTCTTTGTCTTACTGTATTCTCACAGCACTCACTTGCTGTGAAGCTCAACAAATAAAGTCACTTCAGCTTCCTATTTAACACAGGAAAGTTTTAAAAAAAATACGAACATTGCCACTTCCTGTTAGTGGTAAAAGGCGACTCGAGCTGACCGTCCTCGCCTTGACTCGAGGATCCAGCGAGTTCTTACAGCATCAACACGAGCTCACATCATGCCTTCATCACCACAGGGAGCTGAATCCTCGTGAAGGAGGAGCAGATGTCCCTCAGCATGGTAAGTCACATTTTATATATCATTGCCTCTTCTCAGTCGTGCTGCCGAGTTTCTTACATGGAAGACAGCTTAAGCCCAGCATTGTTTAATTAGGGGACCACTGTATCCTCGCTAACATCTGCACTGCACACATGTAAAACCCCTGGTGCACAAGCTGAACACGATGCCAGAAGAGCTAAAGCATGGTAGGAAATGGTTTCGTCCCAGCAGAAGCCCTGGCTCCATCCAGCTCTTGCTCTGAGTGAGGCAGAGCCAGTTAACCCTTTGCTCTGCGGCTCGGGAGAAGAGCCATGATGATTCACTTGGATATTCACTTCCTGCACCACCCTGCTGGGGAGAGACATTCGTAAGGAAGAATAAAAAAAAAAAAAAATTAAAGACTTCCAGGAAAATAAGGATGAGGATAATTTTACCCATCTACAGCAGCCAAGCTCGGCTGGCTGGAGATCCTCATCTGTGCAGTTCACTGCCTCGTCTCCCCAGGACACCTGCTCTCCTCTGATCTCATCCCTGAGTCACTATGGGTTTTTTCCTCTTGAAATATTATGTGGGAAGTTTTGGCCAGGAACTGTTTGATCCTGGGACAACTTTCACTCCTGAATACATAGCAGCAAGAGGCAGAGGGACAGATCGCTCCTTTTCGGGATGGTTGGGATCCATAATTAGGTTAGCAAGACTTCAGCAGCTGAAGATGAACTGACAGATGCAAACCACCCCTTGTCTAAGCCCTGCTCCACAAAGCTGCTTCCTGACAGATGCGGGATTAAATCCTCCTGCATCTGAGAGTCCATGAAATACCACAGGGAGAGCTGGAACCGGGCACTCCTTCAATATAAAACTGTGTAACACAGGAGTTCCTGCTTCTTAACAGAGCTGCAAAGTCAAACCCAAAGCATTTTTATTCAGTAAAAGTCCCATAAAAGGAAAGGCTGCATTAGGAAGCTATAATTAAGAATATCACTTGTGTCAAGCCAAATTGCTGCCAGTTTCATATCCTTTATTTCTTATCTGAACAAATGAACCACAAAAAGGAGAAGCCAAAGCCACAACAGAAGGATCACCTACAACTCACATTATCCATCCTTTCAGCAGCCAATATGCTCCATAATCTCATCGGTCCGATCATATCACAGCAACAAAGGCTTTACACACACTGAGATAAAATTATACCATAACTGGAATTAAATATCTGAGTCACTGAGGGGCTCTATGGAACAACTAATGAATGGAAAAAACAATTGGAAACAGTTAAGTTTTTGCTGAACCGAACCAAAAAGGAAATGTAAAAGAGACAACTCTGCCTAAGGCAGAGGGAGAGGCCAGACGTGAAATACACACACCACACACATTTCTAATTCGTAATTTTTGAGGAAGTAATGGAAAGAGACAATATCAGAGTCCCTCAGCTATAGCATTTCTTTAACATATCCCGTTACATGAAGGAATTTCCTCTTTTTGTTCCAAAAAGGGAAACCAGTGCCTCCTGCTTTTAACACATTAAAGATCTGCTTTGGCTTTGGTAACAGCACAATGTCAGCAGTTTAAGAGCACGTTCCTCATTTCAATTCTCCAAAGCAGAGCCTTTGGATTTCCCTGATGCAGTTTGGAAAGATGTTTGATTAAGCTGCAATCTGGCCTTTTTAACGAGAGCAGTGTGCTGCCAGGACTGACTGCCAGCTCCAGCCGCCAGCAGCTCTCCAGGGAAGTCACAAAGTTAGCAGTGGGAAGCAGAGGGGAAGCGCTTCCCTTATGGGAGAAACCTGGATTAATTTGGGTAACAAACCTCCAGCATGGCCAAAGCAGGACTAGAACAAAGAAGGTGGTACTAAGGTATGTGCCTTACTGACCTTTCTTCCCTGAAGAAAGAGGGAGAGCAGGAAAACAACATAAATTTAAAAGTTAAATAACAAACTCTCAACATCTTACCGTGACAGGCTGAGACCAATTAAAGTTATTTGTTGTGGTGCAGCAATAATAAGGAGGTAATTGTGTTTTGTAGTGTTAGAACACGACTCCACCACACTGATTCCTTTGAAATACAACACTGCCACATCTCCTCTGCCTCATCCTCAGCCAGGAAAGAGAAGCTGCCAACTTCAGGGGAAGACACATGTAAAGGAGTTGGGAAAACCCCAGCCTCTGGGGAGGTGCTGTGGAACTGTTCTCCATTAGGAAAAAAGGCTTCTGCACATTTGGTGGAAACCACTGCTGGCAGAAGCTGGAGGTTGCCTTTAATGGCTGGAGAGGAAGGAAGGAGTTAAACCATTACCGTGACATCTGCAAAACAGCTGATTTTCCCTCAGCTGGTCCTTACTTCAAGTCCTACAGCCCTCACACAGAACCACATCTTCAGAAAATGGACAACTTTGACTTCAAAAGTCTTCCACATACATAAAAATGTCCTTTGAATCCAGATTTTAGAAGAGCTACTGCTGGTTTCCCATTATTTTGCCTGGAAATCTTGGCTGGCTGGCCTGCAATCTCCTGCCTGGTGCAAAACACCTTCTGCGGCTGGAGGAAAGTCACTCTCACGGCAGCGTACAGACTGTCTCAGCTGCAGCCTTAGAAATCAAAAGTCATCTGCTGATTTTTAAATGCCGACCTTTAGAATCAGCCGTTTAATCTCTGTTTACTGTGGGAATGGAAGAATAGGTCATACAATGACTGTGTCATCTGGCTTTTCAGCAAATATAGAACACATTCAGTATTTCTTGGGCTTCCCTGTAGCACTATTGGAGTGTTCCAGCCTGAACTGACAGGCTGGAATAATTTGTTTTTTTTATTTCTCAAGTCCTTTAGAGCACCTTTAACTCTGCTGACCACATTTCTCTTCATAATTTTCCTCCACTCCCAGATGCTATTCCTTCATTTGATATATATTTATCTAAATATCTGTGTATCTTTTGTGTTAGGCAGCCCACTCATGCCAGTTCTGTGACTTTTTGCTGCCTCTCCAACAGCTTTAAAGCTTCCATTAACATTTTTCTTTTCTATGCATTTGTGCTGCCTCAAAGTATAGAAAATTTACAACGTTTAAGTCTTCTCCTTCGCAACCACTAGAAAGAAAGTCCTGCCACCAGCCTTGTATTTGAAAGGAAGGGGCTTTGACTTGGTCATTTCACCCCACTGACCCAAATGGCAAAATTTTCCTCAGTGCTCCCACTTGCGGGATTGATCACTCAGTCTTAATTCTACAGGCGTTTCTTCATTTGGTTAATGAAGGGAAGGAACATGAAATTCACTTTGCTTTTGTGCCATAAGCTTTCCCAAATCCATGGGGGATAGCGAAAGTGTTCTCTGCAGAACAGTTACAGTTGGAATAAAACACAGGCATTCCCAGGTGGTAATGCAGAAACACCTATTGTGGAGGAAACAAAAGTGTAGCTGAGATGTCCAGCCCCACAGAATCAGGGGGTTTAACACGGCTGTGCAGAGAGATACATCCTAAATTTTCTTCCCCCACACATAAGTGGGAAAAGAAAAGCCTTTTGTTCCAAGCAGACATCACCAGATCGTGATTGTAAAAGCAGCGCTGGATGCTCCAAACCCCCACAGTATGATTCAAACCACAGCAGTCTCCTCTTGTCATCCTCAGGATCTTTGACCAAGCCCACGGTGCTGCCGTGGATCAGCCTTTCCTGCCCCCCTGTCTCCCGGATGGAGCACAGGTGCAGGAGCTTCCTGCAGAACCACTCACCAGGAGCAGATGGACAAAATCCTAACGCTGCTCCTACAGCTCCCCATAAAGCAAGCAGCCATGTGAAAACCAGGCTTCTTCTCCACATGCAAAAAGCAATTATGTTAAAGACACAGGGAGAGCCCTGCGAGGTCCAGATCAAGAGCCAGAGACATGGGAGGCAAGAGAAAAGACCGATCAAATTCACCGCGCTTTTCCCAGCTTAAGGATCAGAAATGGAGCGTTCTGGCTCATAAATTCTACTTCCAGCAAATTCAAGCCTAAATCCCCTGAAGGCAATAAGGAAAAGGCAATCAACAACAACTCTAACCACTTCACAGATGCTCCTGTTTAGTTTATACAGCACTTCTTACAGCATTCAAATGGGTAAAATGGGATTTCAACGCAGGGGGGCTGACGGCAGCAGGCAGGATTCCTCGGTGAAGATACCAAGGGCAAAGGAAGTTCTGAGAAGCATCATATTGGTTATGATGAGTGAACTCAGCGTGCTCAGCCTTTGCTCATTTTAATCTGCCAGTACGCAGGCTTGGCTAAACTGAACATCCTGCATCTACAGTGCCTTAAAAATCCACAGGAACCACAAAATGAGGGGGGAAACGAACAAACTGATGCGTTCCCTGGGAAGCCATGAAAAAACTAATCACTATTTGTTTCCAACTGTTGTTCCGCTTCCTGAGCCAAATGTTTCCAAGTCAGCTGTGGTGGCTGAGGAGTGACCGGTTAGAGCTGGAAAGTCGTCGATTTAAAATTGCAGCTCGAACACTTTCAAACTCCTTAACATCTTTTATAGTTCCAGGACCACCTGTTCAAAAAAGCAGAGCCCTCTGATGCCATGACACATGCCCTTAGCCCACGTTTTCCAGTGAAAGCCATCAGCTCAGGGAGGAAACACTTAAGACTACCCTGTTCTTCTGCTCTCACCCCAAAAAGATGGGAGTTGTGCTGGAGATGAGACACACCAAGGGCACGGGCTCCCTCCGTCAAAGCATCAAGGTCATCACTCCCATCTTCAGGAAGGGAGTGAGGAGCTTCCAGACTGCTTGCCCCACTCTCCAGCATCCCCCCTGATTTACAGTGCAAGATGATCTCCATCCCCAGTGCTCCAGGAGACAACAAAGGAGAAAGAACCCTTTGACTCCAGGATGATGGAACACTAACCCAAATCTTCTCCACCTTGTAGACGCAGTTACCAGCTCAGATTTGAACAGCATGGGGCATTCAAGACAAAAATCACTGGGAATTTTTTTTTTCACTGCGTGAAAGAGTCAACAGTGCAGAGATTCTGTTTGACAGAGCATCCTACTGTGAGACACACAATGTGTGCACTGTGCAAACTGCTCTCCTGCAGAGCTCAGAAAACAAGGAAGGCTTGGAAAAAATACCCACAATAACTGCAGCCCTCGATACCTCCTGGTACTTTACTGTGCTTGTGGTTCTTCCTCTACAGGCACCACGTTCACAGAGCCACCATGAGAATGTCTCCACACAAATGCTTTTGAGTTTTGGACAATGCAGTGCTGCTTCTCCTGAAAGAAAGGTACCAGCTCTGCCCAAGTATTTAAGCACAGCCCTGCCTTAAAACCTGAATTCTCAGGACAAGTGAGATTTCAGAGGATGGTTCAGAGCAGAAACACATTTTTCACTATTTCTAACATCATAGCAAAAGATCCCCAACATCTTCTAAAAAGCAGTATTTCCCTCCTTCCTCTGAGCTTCCAGAGCTCATCACCCAGGGAAACGAATTGTACTGAAGGAGAAAACAATAATCTCCTTATGTTTTGGGTGTTCGTTTCCCTTTCCAAGATTTTCACCCCTCACTCATCTCTGAGGCAGTTTTGCTTCGCTTTGCTTGCTTAAAACATTCATTATAAGTCATCTAGGCCAGGAAAGGATTAGAGGAGCCCTGGCAGAAGTTGCAGAATGCAAGGCTGTTAGGTCAGAGAAATGAGACTTTCAGAGGCATAAACAGCAATTCACCACAAAACCACCACTCATGCTTTGGAAAATATTCCTCTCTCTATAAATTTTAAGCAGGTGCATATTAAGAAAAATGAATCATGCACAGCAATGCAAAACAGCACCTCTTCATAACAAAAGAATGAAGCCTACCTGTCCACTCCCACACCAGTGTAATCAGCATTTCCAGGTGAGATTGGCATTAATGCCACAGTGGCATTAACTGACTTACCCCAGGTGCAAGGAGGAGCTGCTCCAGCAGCAGAACCAGACTGCTTCCCAAAACGAGATCCCAGTCCTGTGCTCTGGCCATGCTTCACCTCTAAAGGCAGCAGCAGAGGCACTGCTGCTGGAACTAATTAAAGGCAAATTGGTAGAACTAGGGGCCATGACGTGAGAAAATATCCTGCACAGCATCCAAGAAAGCCACCAGATAATCCAAAAGGCTGTTTAAGAGCCTGGCTGTCAGAAATCTTGGAATCTGCCAGGTCCATTGCAAGCAGTTGCTTGTTCCCTCATCCCCTTCATTTCTTCACCTTAATTAGCTACAGCATTTCATACCCAGTGCCTCAGTCCAAACAGCCGCCTCTGAAGTCCTTGCTTCCACACAAGGATCAAAACCTACCGATCCCGAAGGATTTATTAAATCTACCAGGTGGCTGACATTTGAAATGCTTCTTTTCCTCCAAAGGTAGCAAAGCCAGAATGCTTCCACAGCAGTTCAAGTGGTTCCACAAGAAGCACAGGTCCTAAGAGTTTGTGTGGTTGCAGCATTTTCCCAAAGGTCAGGTGTTTATTCTCTGCTCCCTAAGCCCTTTGGGAATTGTTTTACACCTGGAAGCCTCCCCCATGGCAGGAGGGTGGAATAGGATGAGTTTTAAGGCCCCTCCAACACAAACCATTCAGGGATTCTCTGAGATGATTCCATGACCAGATGGGCTGAAGCTGTGGAGTACATGGGCAGACTTAACTCTCTCACTGCCAATACAAACGTGTTCTGGAACCAGATCCAACACAGAAGAGATTTCTGTCACTTCAGGTTGCGTTGGTTACCAAACACATCAAAATCCAGGTGATTCACATGCCTCAAAAGAACATTAACTGCCCCAAATCCCGGGCCACTCCCAAATGCGTATGTCTACCTGGGCCTTAGTAAAGGATTATTTAAAAAAAAAAAAGACAAGTTTGGTGTCTACAACATCCATTAATGCTGTAATTAGATTCTGTGTTCAGAACCACCACGAGTCTCCACCAGCCAGTTACAAAAGGGACAGCTGTGCTGAAAGCCCCATCCCACATTCCATCAGGGAGCTGTCCCCGTCAAGGGCAGAGGGCCCGTTCCAGCCCTCTGGGAAGCCCAGCACACCCCACACACTGTTCTACAGGCACAGCCAACAGTCTCTGGGCTTTCCCTACCCACATTCCTCACCAAGCACGCCTGGGGCAGCCCCTCCAACCTCACCAACAGAGAAATCTCATTTTCTTCACACACTTTGGGCCACCTGCTCCTTCCCAGCAGTGCCAGGCACAAGGGCATGTGTGTAAATAATTCACCTTTCCAAAAGGCCAGGCTGGCTCTGGTTTTCACTTCTCAGGCAGCAGAAAGTGAGATTGCAAAGGCACCTCACTCAAAGTTATAACTTCCCATTTTTCAGCAATCCTTCTAGAAAACATTGCTCTTGGCTGCTGCAGTAGCCCCCCCACTTCCCTAATAATTAGTTTTTACCTCAATAGCAGATGCAGCTGCTTTCTTGTAAAAACCCAGAGTTGAAAGATGACTCCTTTTCCCCTGCCATCACCCATTGTGTAGGAAAACAGACAATATCCCATTGTTCCGTGTACAACACTCCGAGCTGTACTTTCTGCTCGGAACACACTGAAACTCTACTTGAGGCTGCAGCAATTTCCATGCAGGAGGCAAAGGAGAATCTTGTATCTGATCTAATACAGGATAAATCAGTGTGCACTCATTTATTGTTTATAGCTCCCATCAGCTCAAGGAGAGGCACTGTCCTAGAGTTTCAAGGCTATCCACGTTGCCTTTGTAGATGGAAAACAGACACTGCACTTGGGAGATATTTTGAGAACTCTGTTCAAACATTTCCCAGGAGTTCAGGAGGGATGGGAAATCACTAAACCCTGGCAGGTTCTCATCACTGTCAGTGCAGGATTTTGGGAAAGGCCACACCAGGTTCACATCTCCCTTCTTGCCTCCTACAGAAATTCAGTTTCCTGTTAGTCATTCCCCTCAGGCAGGTGCTGGGGAGCTTAATTGGAGTTTGCAGGGAGATGCTCAGATAAGATGTGCTAGGAGAAGGAAGCATCACATTCATTACCGTGGATTCAGGTGATGCAAGAGCTTCTCCCCGTCTCCTTCAGCTGCTGCAGCTGGGATGAAAAATTACCCAGCCCCTACATGGCGCAGTCAGAAAGCCATCAGCACCACAGGGACCACGTTCTTCTGGATGTGGTCTGAATTCCTGTCAACTTTACAGGACTCTGACCCTTTGTGGTGGCTGCACATGGGAGCTCCCTGGAAGCCCTGTATCCCAGCACAAGCCAAGCAAGGCAGAGTTTAATATTCCTCCCCATTCAAGTACTTTCTCTCATTAAATGCTTAAGAGCTGGAGGATTTGGGAGATTAATTTTTGCAGCTGGACATTTTCTTTAAGAATGTAATTTTCCACACAATTTTCTCCTTTAGCTTTCTTTTATTCTAACCCCAAGACACCCACTTACCCAGGAGAGGAGTCTCCTGCAAGGTTTGGAAAGGAATTCACTCCTGCACTTCAGTCCTTTCTTTACATCTGCTACAGGCTTGCTTTCAGAAAACCCTATTTCTACTTATTTCAACCCAGAACCTTGTCTCCAGTTCTAGGCAATCAACACTAAGAATCCAAAACTACAACTTCATTTATCCAAAGACCTTATTGGAACAAAGCCACACCATGGATAGTTGTTTTTTTTTTAATTTAAAAGCACAAGAAGTTCCTTAAAAAACATGAGAGCTCGTACACTGAACCACATAGCTACACAGCACTTAGTGACACTGCTGTGACAGGCTGGAGAATGGATTAAAACTTAGAGGAGTTTGTGCACACAGGAACACAAAGCAAGAGTGAGATTTAATTATTATCAGCCTCAAACGTGTGATTGAACAAGGGGCAGCTACAGCCACTTTGTCTTTCCCTCAGTGCCACCTGGAAGAGGATGATGAGTCCTTCACTGCAAACAGTCCCAGCCTGTTCTGGGGACACACTTCAGTAAAAGTTTTGTGTTTAACCTGCCATTGAATCCCTTGGAGTTGATGATGGTCAGGCACAGTAACAAAGGAGCTGTTCCTCCAAATTCTGGCTGAATATTCAATTATGAGAGTTTAGGCAAAGGGAAGACAAAGCCAGAAGGAAACAGCCTCCTGACCTTCCCTGTCCCCATGTCCTCATCATCACCCTGGCAGGCTCTTTCTCCTCTGACAAGGACTTCTCACACACTCTTTTTCCCTGGAAAAGAAAAGCTTCTGGCTGAAAACGTGACATCACACAGTTCTGTTAATGCCATTTCAGTCCTCTGCAGCCATCAGTCCTCTGCAGCCAAGGGGAGGCAGAGCAGAGGGGACACATTTGATTCCTCACAGCCTCCACGAGACACAACTTTGCTGCATTTCACAGCAGATTTTCTGTGCAGGCAAAGAGGAAAAGCCGGACTACACGTCCTGGTTTTTAAACAAGCTTACTTTTGCCAGTGCTGGTGTCAGCGTGCTCTCTCCCTGATTTAAGCTTCCCGCTTCCCAGAGATAAACGTGCCTTTCAAGTCGTTGATGCCAGCCTTCCCCTTCTAATCCTTCATCCCACCCTGACTTCAGAAGGCTCTGTATCACTCCCTGTCTCTTCCATAGCATAAGCTTTATATTTCTGCAGCAAATCCAACTTTAACAGTGATTAAAACATATGGCAAAATAAGAGACATTTCATTTGAAGGATTCTAGGAAATGAGTTCTCAAAACCCACACAGCGATCTTTTAAGAAGCACAAAATTGGTCCCTAAACAATTTCCTTGTATTTCAATGTGGAGAATGTTATTTATTAATACATTCATTCTCATGCCTGTGCTTTAACACAATCGTGCTGGCTTCAGGCAATTGTTAAGCCTCACCCAACTTCTTCTTTGAAGGGTTGGGAGGCGGGGGAATGAAAGAGGGAAGAGTGATTAAAATTAGTCCCAAGGAATCCTATAAATACACCCGTGGATGGAGGAAGAAATCTCTCTTCTATTTAACTTAAAAATAGAAGGCTAAACTTTTAAAGACAAACAGATGGGATGAAGCAAGGATAAAAGAGAGCTTAGAGAAAAGTCAACTGGGCAATTTAGTCAGGGATCTGTATTGTGGGGTGGCAGAGGAGGAGGAGGGAGGAGGAATCTTGATTATGTGAAACTAATTCCTGACTTGAGAAGTCAAGAAGGAGAAAATTAAGGGAACCCATCTTATTGCAAGAGGAATCAAATCTCAGAGGCAGTATGGCACAGAGGTATAATGTGGAAAAAAGGGATGCCTGGCCAGGAAATGATGCATTTGTTCCAAACGTTCAGCCTGTGGCAGCAAGGGCTGGAACAGGATCACAAGACCTGTGTGTGTGTGCACCTGCAATGTCAGCTGGAAGTCACAGGGATGTGCTGGACAAAACTGCTCACATACATCCAGAGAGGTGTAACACCAACCAGAAACTCACTGAACGTGCTCAGACACATCTGCTGGCCCCATCCAACCTGCTGCAGGGCGAGGGCTTTAACGAAGACACACTGAGGAGAAATCCAAGCTTCTGAGGGATGGTGGCTGTTGTTTTCCCCCTCCCAGTGCTCACAGGCTGGCTATGCCCCACTAAACAGCTGGGGCCAACATGAGTAGGTTGTCTAAAAGTACTCGAGGTTCTTTGATATGAACACAATAAAGATGTGGAAGGGATTTATCAACACTTCCCTTCTTGTGAAAATTGGAACGTAAATTAGAAACAGACAAAACAAGAGTCACAAAAGGCAGATGTTTATGGTGCCAGGAAAATGCCACATGAGATAACTGCAGTGGGACAGTGCCAAGGGAAGGAGACACTCTGGGACAACGTGCAGGAAGGGGCTTAAGGTCACAGGTTACTACAGGGAAACCACGAAATTGTGTGTTAGAAACAGCACGGGTAGAACCCGTCCAGCCCCCGCGGTGTCACACGGAGCTGTGAGCAACAAGCAGCACAACAAGCAACTTCCTGACCTGGTTTTATCAGGCAGCCCCGGGACACCGAGCGACGGCTCTGGAGTTTCACCGGGAAGAGCAGCCATCCCAAAGAGACAAACACCGGGCAGGCAATGACAAAGTGCTCTTACTTTCGTTAGGCAGCTCCTCCCGATCCAGGTCGTCCAGAGGGGCTGAGGCGCTGCTCCCGCTGTCGTCCAGGGTGAGGATGAGGGGAACGTCATCGTCCATGCTCACAGCCATGCCGTCCCTTCTGAGGCTCCTGCTCACGGAGCTTTAAACAACGCTTTTTGCAGTTCAACTTGGGAAATGCTTGTGTCAGAACCTCTCCCTGGAGAGTCGTCCCCCGGGGCTGTCTGCTGGACACACGGACACCACAGTACGCGCACCCATCTCCGGACACCACAGCTCCAGAAAGGACCGCGTTGCTTGCTTCCCAAAAGCGGCGCAGGATACCGGACTCGATGGATTTATGCCAAAGCTCAGTTCACAAAGCGAGGCCGGGGCTGCCTATCCCAGCCGGCACACGGCTCGCAGGACGGCAGGGACGCAGGAGAAACTGATCCTTGGCAAACTCCTGACCCCTCGGCAGCAGGAGCAGCGGCCGTGACGCATCCCGGGCCAGCATGGCGCTAAGTGTCCCCGTCACGCATGGCTCTGTCCCGCGCCGTGCCCGAGCGCCCGGACCGCAGCTGGGGAGGCGAACGCGGGAGCACCGGAGGCCGCCTGGAGTCCGCACACATGAAGTTCCCGGAGAGGTTTTTCTTAACTGCGCGATGCCAGAAGGTCACGAATTTCTCTAAAAGGTGATGGAAAAGGAAAATGAAGCAGGCCCAGGACAGCGCCACGAGGACAATCCACAGCCGCCGTCCCTGTCCAGGGAGAGGGACACCGGCAGAGCGCTGTCACCGCGCTGGGAAGGCCCGGCCCGGCGCCCTCCCCTCGCCCCCCCGGCCCTACCCCTGGGTGAACCTGCTCCTCACCAGCCCCCCGTACCCGCGGCCCGCGGCCCCTCCAAACCCTCCCGGCACCGCCTGGCCCGTCCCGGGACCTTCCGCACCCCCCGGCCCGTCCCGGCCCCGCCGAACCGGCGCCCGCAGCGACGCGGCTCCTCCGCGCCCCGCCCCTCGCCTCCCATTGGCTGTCACAGCGCAGGCCCCCGCCCCCAAGAGGCGGAGCCTCCCCGCGCCCGCCAATCCACGCGCCGTACCCGCCCCCGCCCCCTGCGAGAGGGTCCGCGTTGCTCCCGCCTCTCCTCCGCCCCTCACCGCACTTCGCCTCGCCATTGCATAGAAGCGCTGTCCCTCAGGACAGACCGTGGTGCTGACTGGTCCGAGGTGGAGGGCGTGGGCTCTAGAGGGGAGGATCGCGGGCTGCCATTGGCTGCGCTGAGGCCCCGCCCCCGGGCCAGGGAGGAGCGGTCACCGGGCAACGGCGGGACGCGGGCGGGAGCGGCTCGGGGACCCCTGAGGGGACCAGGCCCGGGACCCCAGCCCGCTCCTAGGCTCGGACACCCCCTCTTCCCCGCTCCGGATGGAGACGTCCCTGTTCCCAGGCCCCGCTGGCTGTAGGAATGAGTCGGGCCCTGAGTGCAGCCCAGCCCCGCCCCGAGCGCAGTAGGTGCCGTGAGGAGTATCCAGGAGCACTGGCTCTCAAAAAGGTCCTGCAGGACATTAAGCCTGTTAAGGTCAGGCTGCTGCCTCCGTCAAGTTATCACCTGGCTCCTGCCAGCTATGCTGGTGTTTGGAGTGTAGCCGCTCTGTGCAGACACTCCGCTGATTTCAATGGAATGCAGCCCTGCAGCAACACAACTTCAACCCCCAAGTAAGCACAAGTCAAGGACTCAGGGTGGAGGCAAAGGTGGAGACTGAGATTTATGTCAGTGCTGAGCAGGCAGAAAAATGAGAGCAGCAGCAGGGAGGAGTCTCGGCTTGATTCAGGGCTCTGTATAAACAACTCTGGCCTGAGCTGAGCACCAGTGACACCGGACAGGCTGGATCTGGAGGTAGGAAACAACTGAACATTTCCCCCACCTCACTTTATTCAGATTTAATGTGTGGTTTTTTCCACGTGAGCACCAGTTCCAGCAGTAACAGAGCAGCTTTTGCTCTCATGCTGGGCTGCACAGCTCTGGCAGAACAAGAGGAAAGGGCAGCAGTAAAGCACCAATGTGAGCGAGAATCACAGAACGAAATGCAAACAACCCATTTATACTTAACCAACATTGTCCTCATGTGTAAACAGCAAGGAAGTGCCAGTTATGACCCCCTTGGTGACAGCGCTCCAACCTGGGCCAGTGTGGGACAGGAAAGTGGCTGATGTGATGGGCTCTGGTTTCCCCCACTGATTCCTTGGAGTCTGAGCACAGCAGTGGGGGTAAAGTGGCCAATCCTGGCCACACAGGCCGCTGTCAACTTGATTTTCAGATAAAATCTCTCTTCATTTTAAGAGGTTTCATCTTTCAAGAAGTCCAGCTCTCCAAGATTGCACTGGTTCAGTTTTCTGCTGCTTAGATTCCAGGGCAGTTCCCCCAGTTTGCAGTTCCATCAGTTTGCTGATGACTCACCTCGCTGGATCTCACTCATCCACCTGTTGCTGGGGAACAGCGTTCCTGCTTCTGTGTCAATCCTCAACCCTCCTGTCTCCATCTAGTGTCCAAATCACATCCGGATTCTCTCCCAGCCCAGTGAGACCTGCAGCCTTCACAGCTTGCACGTCACTGTGCCCACATCCCAAACACGGCTGATCAGGCTCGGATTGACACCAGCACTCCCAACCCCTCCTCTGAGAAGGCCACCATTGTTTCATGTCCCTCCAGTTTTACCCCAGGTGGAGAAGAGCTGCTGGATTGCCTCAGTGGGAAGCACAGGGAGAGATCCAAGAGCTTGGAACTAATCACAAGGATCCTCACCCACCTTCTCAGGTTTTAGTAACATCAGGTTATTCTTGCTTCCTATCAGGCAAAGAAATAAGCAGAAATTCCACTCAGCGCAGGCTCCTGGCTGGCTCCAGCTCCACGTGCTGGAGTGGGTCAAGGCCCAATTCTGCTGCTGCTCAAGGTGCAATAAAATCATTTCTGGGGGCAGAATGATGCTCTTAACCTGGCTTGGTGTGTCCTTGGGTGAATTTGAGCGTTTCCCTTGGCATGGGCATTACCAAACTCCCAGTAACCTGAGCAGCTCCTCACCACAGCCTCCCTCCCCAGGGAGCAGTGACTGCAAACCCCAAGTCACCCACCCCGTATCCTTTATCTGCCTCCATACAGACAGAGCTGCTCTTTCCCACCTCAGGAAAGGAAGCAGAGGAGCTTTGGAGGTGCCCAGATCACTCAGCAGCATCCCACAGATCCCAGATTTGCCTTGGAGCATTTATTTGGTGACACCATGGCACTGCTGTGAGCACCTCACAACCCTCAGCACCAGCCACAATTATGTATCTACTCAGCACCTCCTCATCACCACGAGCTGCCAAAATCCCTGTGCAGATCCTTCTCTGTCACAAACCCCATCCAGTCTGGGACCATCCCACTGCCAGCAGGATGCAGGGCAACACTTTCCTCACCTCTATGCTTGTCCTCCCTTGTCCTGCTTTGTCAGGGGAGTCCATAAGGCGTTGGTGACACGAAGCAAGGACAGCAGGGAGACACCAAGGCACACCCTGTGCACAGAGGCAGAGGGAATGGAGCTCATTTCCTGGAGAAGGGAACCTTTTGGGGGGCCTCAGAGCAGCCTCTCAATACCTGCAAAGAGGAGGTGACCATGAGAGTTGGGCCAAGGTTTGTGCTCAGTTGCAGAATAAGAGAACAGACACAAAACCAAACTAGAAAGGCTCTGACTGGATAAAGGGAGAATTTTCACCCTGAGGACAGTGGAGCAGTGGGAAGGGGGTCAGAAAGGCTGTGCAGCCTCTGTTCCTAGGGGTTTCCACCACCTGACTGGACCTGCCTTGAGCAGGTCAGGCCAGGGACCTCCTGCACTCCCACAGGCACGAGCAGAGGCAGGATGGAGCAGGGCTCCTCTCACCACCCATGGTCAGCAAAGGTCCTGGTCAGGACCCTCACACCTCAACTGCCCCAGCCGGACTCACCTGGGACCCCACCCCAGCAGCACCCCCTGTTCTGGGAGCTCCATGGAGCTCAGCCCTGCCTCTCCCCAAGGAGCTACACTGCCCATGTACCTGTGCCTGGACAGGCCCTGACTACACTGTGGGCACTCCTGTCTCCTGCTGCTCCAACCTCCCGCTTGGATTTCCCAGACAGCAGGAACCTGCTGGGTTACCACACCTCCTCTGACAACCACTGGATACCAAGGGAAGCAGCCGTTCCTGCCAAGGCTATCCCACTCTGGTGCCGTGGGGTTGTGCCCTGAACACGGAGGTCACTGCTCCCAGCACTGTGGTCACTTTTGGCTCCTGGCTTGTCTTCCAGCATGGAACAGCCCCATCCTTCGTTTCCAGCCACAGAAAAGCCCAGGGTCCTCGTGGGCTTGGTCACAGGGAGGTCTCAGGTAGCCTAAGGCTATGTATGTACATCCAGAGGGACATTTGGCATCACTTCCAGGGGGGTCTGGATTTGCAGCCACTTGCTGCCTTGGCATTCCTGAGCACAGGCGATCCAGACACGCTGTTGGACCGAGCCCTCATCAGAGGGCCCTGGGGGGCAGCAGGCGTTGTCAGAGTGCTCTGGTTTTTCCACCTTTCCGTGCCGAGGTTGGAAGACAGGCGAATCCTGTCCGGGGGGGTGCTCAGCCGGATGACAGACTGGGAACGTCCTCTGCCAGAAGCACCCCAGCCTCTGGAGCAAGCATCGCTGCTGGGATGCCTCCAGCCACACAACTTCTCCTTGTGGCCGGGCTCAGATGTGTCCGGAGGCGCGGAGGCCGGTGGGTGGACGGCTCGCAGGGGAGTTCCCCTGCAGTGTGGGGAAAGGCCAGGCTGGTTTCGGGGGGCAGGCGGGGGGCTCCAGAGCAGCGTATGGAGCTTGGCTACATCTTCTTTCCTCATCCGTGGAGGTGCCCAGGCGGGACCCTGGGGCTTGGCACCAAACAGAGACTCGTCACAGAAGGACGGAGCGTGGCTTCGGGACCTTGGAGGACGACAAGCGAAGAAACACGTGTTCGTTAGAGTGGGGGAAATCAGCGGGGGAGCGAACCGAGAGCCGGCGGAGCAGCCGAGCCCGGGCTGGGGGAGTCGAGGGGCTCCGTAGGGCGCCCCGGGGACACCGACGCGTAGTGAGCCCCGAAACCCGGGGCAGCGGGGATCCGGGCCGAGGGAGCGCCCCGAGCC
>VXAZ01003781.1:270292-288368 GCA_013399875.1 Gymnorhina tibicen | reverse complement strand
CCCGCATTGCCGCGGCCCCGGGGCGGGCGCGGGACGGGCCCGGCCCCTTCCGCCTCCCCCCCACGTGGTTCCGCCGCGGGGACCGCCATGGCGCCGCGCGCCCGCCGCCAGCCCCGCGGAGCGCCGGTACGGGGGGACGGGCGGGAGCGGGGAGGGCTCCGAGCGAGGCGGGCCCCTGCACCCCGCGCCGCTACGCCCGGTACTGGGGTCCCCGGTCTCCATGTGCCGGTGTCCTCCGTGCCGGTATCCTTAGTGCCAGTGTCCCCAGTGCCCGCATTCCTGGTACGGGTGTCTCCACTGCCAGTGTCCCCGGTACCCCTGTCCCAGTGCCAGTGTCCCCGGTACCAGTGTCCCAGTGCCGGTGTCCCCAGTGCCAATGTCCCCCGTACGCACAGTGCGGCACTGGTGCCCCTGCCTGCCACGCCAGCAGTGCAGAGCTGCAGTGCCCTGACAGCCATCACCACAGCCATGTCCCGCACTGTGCCCAGGTCCCTGTGACGCCTCTGCCCGCCTTCCCTACCACCGCCGAGGAGGACGATGGCGCCGATGCTGAGCTCGACACTCAGGCCATGGTGCGGGCCCAGAACCAGAAGAAGAAGAAATCCGGGGGCTTCCAGTCCATGGGTGCGTGTGGGGCAGGGGACAGCTGTCCCTGGGACAGGGACTGTCCCCTCCTGCCCATGCCCTCTCACTTGCCTCTGTTCCCCTAGGCCTCAGCTACCCTGTCTTCAAGGGCATCATGAAGAAGGGCTACAAGGTGCCCACGCCCATCCAGAGGAAGGTGAGTATGGGGAGCAGTGGGTCCCTGCCCCAGAGGGTGGCAGTGGGACAGTGATAGTGATGGTGGTGTCCCACAGACCATCCCCGCCATCCTGCGTGGCCGGGATGTGGTGGCGATGGCGCGGACGGGCAGCGGGAAGACGGCTTGCTTCCTCATCCCCATGTTCGAGCGGCTGAAGGCGCCCAGCCAGGCCGGGGCACGCGCCCTCATCCTCTCACCCACCCGGGAACTGGCCCTGCAGACCCTCAAGTTCACCAAGGAGGTACAGGGGACAACGGGGGCGAGTGGCAACAACGAAGGCAATGGGTTTGGTTTTACATCCCACCAATACGTTTCTTCCTCACCCTGCAGCTGGGCAAGTTCACCGGCTTGAAGACAGCCCTGATCCTGGGAGGAGACAAGTAAGCTGTCCCCATGTCCCCTCCAATCCCTGCTTCCCTGAGCTTCCCCAAAACCTGGTGAGGGACTGAGCTGCCCGGTGCCACCCCAGTCTCTCCCCTCTCTCACAGGATGGAGGACCAGTTTGCTGCCCTGCACGAGAACCCCGACATGTGAGTGGGGCAAAGGGAGGGTACCCAGTGGGGAATGGCCACCAGCCATCCGGGGACACCACTGGTGTTTAGAGCCAGTGTGCCTGATGGGCATTCCTGGTGTTCCCTTGGAGCAACCTCCTGTGGGACAACAGGGTCTCTGTTGTGTCTTCTTTGGGTTGGATTTGGGACCTGCTTCCAGGACGGTGTGGGGGCACTGCTTCCCCCTCAGCCTGGTCCTGTCACCACCTCTGTCCCCACAGAATCATAGCCACCCCTGGGCGCCTGGTGCACGTGGCAGTGGAGATGAAGCTGAAGCTGCACACCGTGGAGTACGTGGTGTTTGATGAGGCCGACAGGTCAGCAGGGCACAGGGGCGTCCCCAGGGCTGGTAGTGTCCCCACAAGGGTGAGATGCCCAGGAGGTGGCAGGGAGGGACCTGCCATGTCCCATATCCCCTCCCCTGCAGGCTCTTCGAGATGGGCTTCGCTGAGCAGCTCCAGGAGATCATCGCCCGGCTCCCAGACTGCCACCAGACCGTGCTGTTCTCTGCCACGCTGCCCAAGCTGCTCGTCGAGTTTGCCCGGGCTGGTGAGGACTGAGGGGCAGGTGGCACTGGGGACAGGGACACAGCACAGTCCCGCAGCCAGGCTGAGCCCAGCACTGGGAAAACAGAGCTGGATTAACGCTGGGCCAAGTGGGTGTCCCCAGCAGCACAAGCCGTGTGCGACCCATGTCCTGTGTGTCACCACAGGCCTCACCGAGCCGATGCTGATCCGCCTGGATGTGGAGTCCAAGCTGAGCGAGCAGCTCAAGGTGAGATGGGCTCGGGGAGTTCAAGACGGGCTTTGTGCCCCCCACTCCCTGCAAGCCACCTGCTCATGAGGAGGGGACAAGGGTGGCAGTGGTGGCACAGGGCTGAGTACTCCCTTGTCGCTGCAGCTGGCGTTCTTCCATGTGCGCGGGGACGACAAACCGGCCGTGCTGCTCCACCTGCTCCGCAGCGTGGTGAAACCCCAGGACCAGACCGTCGTCTTTGTGGCCACCAAGCACCACACAGAGTATCTGAAGGAGGTAAGTGGCATTTGGGGGTGCCCATGTGGGATCTGCAGCTGTGGCAGGTCCCTGCTGGAATCCCTCCCTCCGTTTTACTGGGTTGAAGGAGAAATCCCAGAATATGCGATCATGGAGGTGCTGCTCCAGTCACCGCTCAGAGAGAGGAGGGAGCACAGTGGGATTTGGAGATCCAGGTGGCCACCCTGGAGTCTCTGGCCCTGCCTCTTTGCTGAGGGCACATGCCCAAGTGGGATCCAATCTCTCTTCCCCCCTTCCCAGCTGCTGACGGCGCAGGGCATCCGCTGCACCCACATTTACAGCTCTCTGGACCAGACTGCCCGCAAGATCAACATTGCCAAGTTCTCCCAGGGCAAGTGCCCAGTGCTGCTGGTCACCGATGTGGCCGCCCGGGGGCTGGACATCCCCATGCTGGACAATGTCATCAACTTCAGCTTCCCCGCCAAAGCCAAGCTGTTCCTGCATCGTGTCGGTGAGCGCTAGTGCCTTCACTGTGTTGTGGCACTGGGGGACAGACTGGGGACAAAGCAGTGTCAGAGTGTCCCTGGCGTCCCAGCTGGACTGTGACGGGTCTTGGAGGCAGGACTGGTACCTTCCCTTCAGGGCTCCCCCTTGCCCCTTCCCCAGCCACCCATAGCCCCTTGCCAGCCATGCCCCCATGGTAAATGCCGTGTGTGTAGACTCCCGGGGACACCAGTGAGTCCCCTGCCTGGGTGAGGACAGGCTGGGCTGGCTGGGTACGCTTTCCCACTCTCCTCTTGCCCTCGCCAGGCCGCGTGGCCCGAGCTGGCCGGAGCGGCACTGCCTACTCGCTGGTGGCTCCCGACGAGATGCCCTACGTGTTCGACCTGCACCTCTTCCTGGGGCGCCCGCTCATCCTCGCTGGAGCCCAGGAGATGCCTGCTGGTGAGGGGTGGCTGTGTGGCCACTGGGGTGTTACCCTTGGCCAGTGCTGGAGTTTGTGGTCTTGTGGTGGGCCCTCACACAGAGGGGTGATGGGCAAAATGGGGTGTTGGGGGCTGTGATACACCCTGTGCGTGGGGGGTTGAACAGTGATTGAACAGTGCTGAGCTCCTGGGGCTGTCAGCTCTGCTCTGATAAATCCAGGGTGGGTGCTGGGGAGGTGACACGGGTGTCCCCTGGGCTGCAGACGCTGGTGGGGTCCTGGGCCGTGTCCCCCAGAGCCTGGTGGATGACGAGGAGTGCCTGCTGCTGACGGACCACGAGGGCTCTCTGGAGCTGCGCAGCCTCCGCCGTGTCGCTGACAACGCCCACAAGCAGTACCTGCGCTCCCGGCCCGGCCCCTCGCCAGAGTCCATCAAGAGGGCCAAGGACCTGGATGTGTCCCAGCTGGGCATGCACCCGCTCTTCAGTGAGTGCTGAGGGGATGCCGAGGGAGGGGACCCCGTTCCCCTCCCCGGGGAACTGATCTGTGCCCCTCTCCCTGCCTGCCTTCCCCAGGTGCTCGCTTCGAAGACACCGAGCTGGAGAGGCTGAAGTTTGTGGATAGCATTAAAACCTACAAGTCCAAGGCGGTGAGTGAAACTCCTGGAACGGGATGGGACGGGAGGGGAGGCCCAGGTGGCTCACTGGGAATCACGTGCCCACCCTGGGACAGACCATCTTTGAGATCAACGCCACATCTCGGACACCGGCCAGCACCGTGATGCGATCGAAGCGGCGCCACGACCATGCCCTGATCGAGAAGTTCCAGCGTGGGCAGCAGGAGAAACGGGCAGCAGCACTTAAAGGGCAGGGGCTGTGCCCGGCCCCCCCCAAGACCCAGGATGGGGAAGGAGAGCAGGAAGACCTCCAGGTAATGGGGTCATGGATACGAGAACTGCTGCATAGCAGCCTTGGCCTGGTGCTGGCAGCGCCAGGGCCTCCAGATTGTGCTGGGGCTTGGGGGCTTGTGCAGAGACTTGCAGGGATGTTGGGGGGGACGTGGCTCCTGACCCCCTCCACTGTCCCCATCCAGGACATATTCTCCAATGTGGGGGGCCAGAAGCGAAAACGGGGCCGAGGGGGAGAAGATGGTCCCAGGAAAAAGCCGCAGCAGCCGGCACAGCAGGATGAGGACTTCTACATCCCATACCGGCCCAAGGACTTTGAGAGTGAGCGGGGGTAAGTCGGTGGAGGGCTCCTGCTGCTGTCCCATCCCAGCCTGTGTGGGGGCTGTTCTCATCACTCCCTCTGTGCAGGCTGAGCGTGGGCGGCGAGGGCAGTGCCTTCGAGCAGCAGGCGGCCGGGGCCGTGATGGATCTCATGGGTGATGAGAACCACAACCTCAACAAGAGCAAACAGCTGCTCAAATGGTGAGTGGGGTTTGCCCGTGGGCTGGAGGGAGAATTGGGGCTGGGGTGCCACTGCTCAGTGCCACTGCCCTCCCGTCTCTCACAGGGATCGCAAGAAGAAGCGGTTTGTGGGGCAGACAGGCCAGGAGGACAAGAAGAAGGTGCGGACGGAGAGCGGGCGCTACATCAGCAGCTCCTACAAGAACAACCTGTATCCTGCCATAGGCACTGCTGCCTGCCTGGGCTGGGGGCTGCGGGAGCAGGGCTGGACCCCCATGTCAGGGATCCATCCCCTGCCAGGGCAGCAGCCAGGGGAGGAAGCACAGTCAGACACCACAGCACAGGGTCAAGTGAGGAGTCACCACGTGTTCCCTTAACCCACCCGTCCCAGCTACGAGAAGTGGAAGCAGAAGTATAGGGTTGACGAGCGGGACGAGGATGAGGAAGGGCCACGCAGCAGGGAGCAGTTCAGAGGGAAGCACAGGCGTGGGCACGGTGAGTACCTGCAGCAGCAGAGCCCCGCATTGACCCCTCAGCCTGGCTCTGTCCCCTGCCCTGAGCACAGCCACGTCCCCCCGCAGGGCCCACGCAGCCCCCGGCGCAGGGCAGGGTGCGCTCGGAGCTGAAGAACAAGCAGCAGATCCTGAAGCAGCGCAAGAAGGCGGCCAAGCAGCGCTTCCTGCAGAGCGGGGGCCTGAAGCGCCTCAAGGCCCGGAACCGACAGCGGGTGCAGGAGCTGCGGCAAATGGCCTTCGGGCGCCGGGCGGGCGCTGCCAAGAAGGGCAAGCTGAGGAAGAGGATGTAGGGGACATGCCCCCCACGCCTGGGCTGGGAGCTGGGGAAGGGGACAGTAAATGTTGGCTGGTTTTGCATCCCGACTCCTCTCTGTCCTTGCTCCAAGCATCATGCCTGGGGTAATTCTTTTCCCCCTCCGGCCCCCCAGAGACACAAGAAAAAGCAGGTGCTGCGGCTCCACAGCCGGATCTATTTTGATGTTGAGACACCTTTGGAGATGCCAGCAGCAGCTCCCTCCTCCTCCCGCTGCCTGGGGTGCTCTGGGCAGGAGGGAACCCGAGAGTACTCTGGCTCTGCCTGCGTGCGGTGCCACCCCAGTGTGCCTGTGCCACTGCCATCCATGTTGCCTCTTGTCATGGGGTTTCCAGACTTGCAAGGAAGGACCCAGTGGTCCTGTGGCTGCATGTTGGCCCTGGCAGCCTCTCCCCAGCCCCAGGAGCAGGCAGGTGTCCCCAGGGGCTATTCCTGGCCCTGAAGCAGCCTGGCACCCCTGTCATGCTGTGGGTATGTGCCAGTGGCACAGATGTCAGCCAGGCCACGCATGCAGAGCAGCACCTGTGGAGATTGGAGCCTGATGCCACAGCCATCCAGGGATGTTAAGGTCTCTGTGTGTCCCCAGCCCCACTGCCCCAGGGAGAGGAGGGTTGTGCTGACCACATCCAACTGGGCCTTGGTGTCCTCCTGGGCTCTGTCCGTGGGGATCCTGAGCTGTGCAGTGGTGAGCTGGAAGAGGTTCAGCACAGCCAGCTTGATCTGCACCAGCAGCAGGGTCTTCTGCGTGGCTGTGCTCTGGATGTGGGTCCAGCAGGACTCCTGGGGGACAGTGAGCCCCCAGCCACTGCCCTGTGTCCTCCTGTGCCCCCCCAGGCCAGGCCAGGCCAGGCCAGGCCAGGGGGACCCAGCAGTCCTGGCTGTGTATCCTACCCATGCAGAGCAGCTGCTTTTTGGGGCATGTGGGGATCCTCAGCTCAGCCCAGAGCGAGCCCAACTTTGCACCTCCACCACACTGGGCATCCCCCTTGTGCAGCACACCAGCACTGCTGCCCTTCTCCCCAGGAGGGTCCTTGGGCACCCCACATCCCCCTTACCCACTGGAGCACATCTTGGCGGGTGGCCTCCAGGCGTGTGCGGAGCCGGGCCAGCTCGTCCTTGGTGCCCAGGAGCTCGGTGCTGATCTCCTGCCGGTACCGCTGGAGCTGTGCCCTGCCCTGGGCCAGCCGCTCCTGCCCCGCTTCTGCCTCCCGTGCCAGGGCTGCTCGCANCCCGCTCATGCCCCGCTTCGGCCTCCCGTGCCAGGGCTGCTCGCCCCCCCGCCAGCACCCCAAAATGCACCAGCATGGCCGGCACGTCCTGGAACTGGGCAGTGGGAGGCGGCTGAGAGGCCGCAGGGGTGGAGGGATGTCCCCTCCAAGGGGCTGGGGGACACGCTCACCTGCATCCTGGCCAGCGCGTCCCGCAGGTAGTCCCCGAAGGGCCGGAGGCTCCGCAGGCGCCGGGCCAGGCGCTCCCTGTGCCGCAGCAGCCCCGCCAGCTCCCGCTGNCCTCCAGCCAGCCCGGCCCCGGCCCCGGCCCCCGCACCTTGAGGAAGGAGTCAAATCTGAGGACGGCGTCGCGGTGCTGCTGTTCCCTCCGGGCCAGCTGCTGCCGGCGCTGCGCCAGGCGCTGCATCCGCTGCTGAAACTCCTGTGGGATTGCGGGGTGCTGAGAGCATCGCCCCACGCCTGTGCACCCGAGGGTGCAAGCCCGTGGATAGCTGGGGACATGCTGCCAGCTGCCTGTCCCCATGGCACAGCTGCAGCGCCCGGGGAGGGGACACTCGGGGGGCTGGGGCCGCTCTCACCTCCCGCCGGTTCTGCAGCTCCCGCTCCACCTCCGCCACCTCCCGCCTCTTCAGGAGCACACGAGTGGATGGCAACAGCATGGAGGGGTCCCGCGCTGGCACCGTCCTGCCACGGGCTGCGTGGAGCTCGGTTTGGCTGGGGAGGGAAAGCCTGGGCAGGAGCATCTGCCACCGTGGCACGGGCAGGACACCCCTGGGCCACCGCTGCCGCCGGGGCTCGGCGTGGGGAGCCTGGCCCGCTCCCCGGTGTGTGCAGGGATTGTCAGGAACCACATAGCGTTATCCCCGCCTGCATTCATCTTCTTGCCCACCCTCGTTCCTGCCCACCCCTCCCGCTTCAGCCTCTCCCACCTGGAGACCCCCAGCACCGGTGCTGTTCCCCAGGGAAGGACAAATCACGTCACAATCTCAGCTTTCTGGTTAGACCCCGGGGAGTGCCCCTGCCTCCCCCCAGCCCACGGCTGGAAGGTCCTCTCCTCCCTGGGAGCCTCCGCTGGGGACACTGTGCCCACCCAGTGACACCCACCCTGGCAGTGGCACTCAGAGATGGGAACACAAACCGAGATCACTGGGCACACAGGACATGCTGCCCTTGTTGCCAACCCCTTGGTCCCTCGCCACGGGGAGGATGCAGGGGTGTCACTCACAGCAGCCACAGCTTGTCCCGAAAAGCCGCTCGCAACCGCTCCTCCAGCTCCGAGTCCATCTTGGCCGGTGCCTCCTCCTCGCCCAGGGGCCTGCGGGGCAGCCGAGGTGGTGGCAGCACAACAGTGTTGCCAGGGGCAGCCAGAGGCTCCCGCAGCTCCCTGGGATTTTCCTGGCTTGGCTCTGAGCGCAGAGCCGAGGGCGCGGTGCTGGGCACAGGCAATGAACCAGGGCTGCTTGCAGGGGGGCTCCCACTCTCAGCCCTCAAACCATCCCACCCTTCCACCCACGCTCCGTTCCCTCCAGCCCTCAGACCCCGCTCCAGCCCCTCAGAACCCTCCGTTCAGGCTCCATGGCCCTTCAGAGACCACCGTCCCCACCCCCGTCCCCCTCAGCTCTGCTCCAGCTCACACTGTTCCGACATCCCAGGGATGACTCAGACCCCCTGACTTTACCCACCGTGCAGACCCTGCCTCTCTCTGCACATCCTAGGAGTGCTTCCCTTCCACTCCACAGGCCATCAGATTCCCTTCGATCCCCTGTGAGCTGTCAGGTCCCCTTTGTCCCCCCATATATGTGCTCATCTCCCCATTACCCTCCACATACACTCCACAAGGAACAGGTTAACTCCTGACTTGGACACAGAGTAAGACCACAGAAAGAATAGGGAAAAAATATTTATAATAAAAACAATTCAGCCTCCCCAGAGTCAGTGTCACCCATGTCCTGCCTGCACACCCCTTGTTTCTTCCCTTGCCCCAGGACCACTGTGGCCCCACGGTGACTTTCTCCATCCCAGAGCTGCTCATGGGGACTGAGCCAGAATCCCACATGGGAATTTGAGTCCATCACAGGCATCGAAGTGAGCGGGTGTTCCCATGCTCTGCCTGCAGTGGGTGACACCTTGCTTTAAGGACACCCAAGACAAGGAGGAAAATGGAAGAGAGAAGAAATGGAGAAACATGGCTGGGAAGGACGGAGTGAAACTGTGGAAGGGGCAGGTGGAGAGAGAGGTGGGACGGCTCCGCCTGAAGTGTCCTGGCACAGGACACTGACAGCCTGTGCTCAGCCACACACAAGGAGGGTCTGCTTGATGCTGGATTCCAGCCGGAGCTCCATGTGCTTCCTCAAGGAAGGACAGAAGCTATGAGCCTCGTGTCTCTTCTCTCCCTTCCTGTGGAGGGAGCCCGCCATGGAGCTTGTCATCGTCACCTACACAGGGCACAGAGCAGCAGCATCTCAGCTACAACAGCCATCAGGAATTCCTCTGGGAAGACCCACAGCTCAGCAGGGAGCAGGTGGCTCCTCACCTTCCGTGAGGTGGCTCAGGTGAGCAGCCTGGGCCCTGCTCCCACTGACCAGCGCCATGGCCTCGTGCTCGGTGCAGCTGCTCAGCGCCTCCTCAGACCCCTTCCCCTCCTCGTCATCTTCAGAGTCCACCAGCACTAAGACATCCCCGGAGTCTGCATTCCTGGGAACAGCAGAGCAAGCTGGATGAAAGGCTGAGGAGAGCCTGTTCCCTGCCCTACAGGAACGCAGAGTAGTGATGCCATGAGGGACTGGGCTGAGGAACATCAACACTCACCTGAATGCAGCACCTGAACGGGAAAGAAGCGAGAGACAGCGTTAGAAACTGCTCCCCTGGCAGTGCCACTGGACAATCCCTGCTAATCCTGCCTCCATGTCTGTGCCTCCCCCACATGGTCACCGGCAGCCCCATGCAGAGGCACAGATGTGGAGGTGATCCGCCCACACACGGCACAGGCAACCCTGACTGACTCCAGCACACTGGGAGGGACAAGCAGGTTAGGGATAATCCCCCAGGAAGGAGGAACCAATCCCTACCTACCTCTCAGGCACAGGAGGGGATTGTAGTACAGCACAACCCCGGTGACAGTGAGAACAGCCAGGAGGGACAGGACCACCACAGCACCCACGACACCAACGATGTTCACCGGCTCTGAGGAGAGGGGACACAGGAGGAGCTTGTCACCGGGACACAGACAGATGAGGAATTCTCAGTGCAAGCCAAAGAGCAGCTGTGCTGCGCCCTCAAGCCCTCCTGCCACAGCCCCACTCACGCTTCACCGTGAGGCAGATGAAGAGCTCCCTGAGCCCCACGGGGTTCTGGGCCTTGCAGACGTAGCAGCCGCCGTCGGTGCCCTGGGAGCAGTTCCGGATGGTGAGCCGGGACACGTTGCCCTCCTGGGTGATGAGGAACCTCCCCCCAGGCTGGATCTCTGCCTCGGGCCGGGTGATGTCCCGGAGCCAGCTGAGCCGAGCTGCCGGAGTGCTCTCAGTCACCCGGCAGGTCAGCGTCACGTTATCACCCACAAAGCAGGTCTGGGGGGGCTCAGATTCCAGGGAAGGGAGTTCTGAACAGCCCCGGGGGAAAACAAAAACAGGAGTCAAAGAGGGAATGGAGGCAATTATCATAACGAGCAATCAAGCTTCTGGCAGATTAATAATCATTAACAGAAGGGAGGCAGGCAGGCGTCTGGGAGTTGAGCACTGTGGGTTTGGCATTTGGCTCACTCAGGAGCCTCCCAAGGAGTGACCTGAGCAGCCTCCATGGTGCTCAGTCCCTTCTCACACCTGTCTTCATATCCCCAGGGAAAAACGGTCTGAGGTAGCCAGCAGGTAGATGGCAGAGAGGAGAAGAGCAGCCCAGGCATTATTGTCCTTGGGATCAGCACAGCTCTCGTGAGGGAAGCCCTGACAACCCTCGGAGGATAAATACAGCCCGGGTTTTCATGAGCCACTCGGATCCCTGAGATGCCTGAAGGGCACACACAACCCTTAAACCCAACCCTACCAAACTTCATCTCAAGCTGCACACAGCCTCCAACCACCTCTCACTTTCACGCAGGTGTGTGAAAGCTTTCCACAGGTGAAAACACTGCTGTGGTGAAATTTGTTGGCCCCTGAAGATGGGCCCAAAACACAGCTCACCTGCAATTCTGCCATGATGGATCTCAGCTGCAGGACATCTGTGCCTTGGGCTGCACATGTGCCCTGCCATGCTGCTACCTGGCTTCCCTGACCACCTCAGTGCTCTGGGGAGCAGGGAATGACGGGGGTACCCACCTGCCCCACTTTCAGCAGCTTCATTAGCAGTTAATGAGGCAGTAAATCCACTCACTTATCTCCACAGTGCAGGCAGGCTGCTCCTGCTTCACCACGTGGCTGCCCACACACTTGAAGACTTTTCGATGGGAGAGGTGGGAGCTGTTCAGCGTCTCCACGTGGGTGTCTGAGGAGCTGGTGGAGCTGATGACCCAGCTGGAGTTCTCCAGATCCTGCCCCTCTTCTCTCCAGTGCAGGGTGGGGTGGGGGTACCCCCCAGGCCAGCTGCAGAACAGCTGCAGCATCAGCCCCGACGAGGAGGTCTCAGCCCAGCACTTTGGGGTTGCCTGTGGTGGATCTAGCAGCAAGGACAGCATGTGGTCAGAAACACTTCCAGGGCTGGAATTCATTTGTCATCATTCCCCTAGAAAAATCCTTCCTGTTTCCCTGCAAGTCTTGCTCCCTGAGCTGCATCCCACAGCCCCAGGCACGCACAGCTCTAAGTGACAGCCAGGAGGGACCACGAGGGGCTGTCACAGCCCCCACAGCCAAGCCTTGAGGGAGGGAAAAAATTAAAAATTATTGCCACAGCTTTATCCAATAGAAATGAGATAAACACCTAAAAATGCAGCAGGAGAATTAAATCCCACTGCCCTGGTCCTCATGCCACAGCTATCAGGGAGGGACATTGAGTCACCACTTGAGAACAAGGCACAGTCCTGGCTCTCTCCCAGCTGCTCCTTCCACACACGTGCTGGTTTAACAGCCAGAGGGATTCTGGACTCTGATCCAGAATTAACACGCCATGCCCCTATGTGTGCCTAATCCAGTGCTGAACAAGACCCCACCAAGAGATCAAACCAAAGCGAGCTACACACCAGAGGTGTCAGAGGGATGTCTGAGGCTTATTTTGGGGAGCATTTATTCAGGGGACTTTGAAATGACTTGAATTAATAAAACAAACATCATGGCAAACTCTCGTGTGAGCTGCAAGAACACACCTTCCTGGGGCTTGGCTCTTCAGGAATTGTACACACACCTCGGGTGATCTTTGAAACCACGCAACTCCGGCAAGAAAGTTCTCTGCAACACTCCCTGTGTCCCAGCTCTGGGGAGGATCAAACTGATCCCAAACCCTGGCTGTGGTTAATAGGGCATCCTGTCAGCCTGAACCAGCAGAAACCGCCCCGATGGGGCACAGCCCTTTCAGGATGTCCAGGTGGACACAGCCCTTCCAGGATGTCCAGTCAGAGCTGCACTTTCTGTGCTGACCTCAGGAACAGCCTCCTGAAGCCATCAGCTTTGCATCCTGAACTCCCAGGCTCTCCCAGCACAACTCAGTCTAAAGAAGAGATCTGCTCCCACAAACTTAACAAACCAAAAGCCTAAAAATCTCCACCCTCCCAAACCATAAAACCTCACAAAACACTAGAAAAAAGGATCTGTTGTGGTTTGACCCACAGAAGAGCCAACAGTGCTTGCATCAACCCACACACAGATGTGCCAAGGAATCCCTGGGAGGTGTGGAACTGCAGTCTCCTTCACAGGTGCTTCCCATCCAAAACAAACAGAATCACAGCCCAAGGCAGGGCTGCACCTTTGTCCTGTCACTAGAATGTTTACTGTACTGCTTGTGGGGTTTTCAAAGTGCAGTTTTAAACAAAAAGAGAACTTTTTGCTACCACCCATGGGATGGGCTGAAGACTGTCAGCTGGTAATTCCCACACAAAGCCTCTACGGATCTTGGGGGGCTCTTTCACAGCACTGCCAAGTCTGTGTCCAAACTCTGCTCCAGCCCACGATAAGATGTTCCACCAACAGCTGTGAAAAAACAGGGCCCTGCTACAGGTCAGAGGTTAAACTTCTAACTTCTGCTGATGCTTCTCCTGCTGACCTAAAGCACCTCCAGAAATCTCTCTCTCACCTATAACAGGGCATGCCTACATCACCTTTGACATATTTGGAAATTAGTTGACACAATTAATTCCAGGCTAATAAATGAAGTTCAGAGTGCAGCACCAACACTTGGCACCCCATAAGTATGTTTTGCTCCTGAGTGCTCTGCCCCAGTGCTCCAGATTTGGGGCTCCCCACTCCTAAGCCCAGTGCCTACATATTTATTCCCTGAAGCAGCCTGGGGTTCAATCCTTCCACAGCCCATCTGCACGTTCCTTGCTGCAGGAAGGGAATTTTTATTCCTGTAAACTTTCAAGAGGTTAGTCTGTACAAAACAGGTGCAATATTTACACACAGGGAAAAGGAAGGAACACCCTGAAGGCAAACAGCTCTGATACATGGGAAGAGTGGCAAGAAAGGAAGGGGCCAAGGGAGTACAGAGGGTCAAAATGGGAAAAGCAGTGGATTTTCCCTCGTCTCAATCCTGAAGGGACCAAGAGTGGCACCAGGCACTGGACCCGTGCTCCCTGATAATCTGGAGGGGGCTGTTCCCATGGAATACATGAGGCATCAGGGCAAAATAATGGTGCCCTGGCAGAAGCAGCAGGGAACTAACTGGCTTAAGCACTTTCCAGCCCGAACTTCCACCTGTGCTCTGAACACTTCTAAGGGAATGAATGAATGAAACAGAGATGGAAAGGGGAGAGAGCACCAGAAGACACAACAGGACTGGAAGAACTGGACTGTGCTGATAACAGGCACGCTCTCAGAACATGGCTCCCACATAAACCTGAGGAATTTTGTGTGTCCATCATTGTCAGAAGGCTGCACTGAATGACTCCTCAGCTGGGGACCCTCTCCATTCTCCCACCGAAAGGATGGCACCAAGGAATGGCACAGCACATCTATGCCAAACAACAGAAAGCAGACAGCGAGCAGCAGCCCCCACCCCAAGGTTTATGAAGGCTCAAGTCAGCCAGATTCTGAGGCAAAGGGGCCCCCTGGAAAAACTACAGGGAATGGAAGATGTGCCCAAAAACTCATTTATCACCAGCAATGAAGAAGAGACACAGTGAGGACTTAAGAGCTGGCATTTCCCCTGCACATGCCATATCTGTGACAGGCCATTTGGACACACATTTTGGTGCTTGTGAGCACATGTGAGAGAGATTCTGCATGATAAAGCCACCTTGCACTTTTTTAGTATTATTTTTCCATCAGTGCCAGATGAATTTGGGGATGTGGAAGACCAAGGGGAGGAAGCTCAGCTGTGGGAATGACTTACTGGCCACCAGGAGCTGCACCCTGTGCTCATGGTCCGTCTTGTTCAGCACTTCCCTGCAGGTGTAGTTGCCCTCGTCCTGCACACGCAGCTCCGTGATGCTCAGGGAGCTGTTGTCCACCAGGGAGAAGCGGACGTCCGGGGGGAAGGAGACCCTCGAGGAGAAGAGAGGTGGGAAGGAGTGCGGGTCCCCCTGGAACCAGACCACCTCGGTGGCTTCCTTAGACACGTTGCGGCATAAAAGGAGGATGCTTCCTCCCACCTGCCCAAAGACCACTTCATCTGTTCCTGGAAGAGAGAAGGGACGGCGTTAGGGATGTAGGAAATGGGCAAAGCTGCCTTCTGCCAGCAAAGACCTGGATATTTGATCTATGTCAAATAGGGGTGCTTGTTAGGGGACTGCTGAGGGACCTCTGAGGTGACTAAAAAGAACCGGTGCAGACCAGGATCAGGAAAAAGGCACACAGCTCCCTGCTCCCCTCCCCTCCGCCCCCGGTACCTGCGGCCTCCCGGCGCGGCACCAGCCTCCAGACGCAAAGGGCGAGGAAGAACCGGGCCGGCGGCATCCCGCCGGAGAGCTGCATGGCTGTGTGCCGCTGCCGGAGCCCCGCGGAGGCGGTACTGCCCGGCCGCCGCCCCGGCGAGAGGCCAGGGGAGGGCGGGCGTGCCCGGCCGGGGGGACCCGCCCGCCAGGGCCCGTGAGGGGCCCGTGATGGGGTCGTCCATCGGGCCCCGTCGCCTCAGGGCCGCCATTTTGGACGGCCGCCATCTTGAGACCCCCCCACCCGACCCCGCCCGCCATCTTGGGGTCACCTCACTCCCCCCGCCACGTGGGGCGGCCCCAGCAGAGCGGGGCCGGCGCTGCCGCCCGGTGCCGCCCATGGGTCGGGAGTGTTTACACCGAAGAGAGCGGTGTTCCCTGAGTGGTCAGCGACCCCGACGTCCAGAGAGCTGCTGTAATCCACCCACTTAGAGACACCCCACAAGCAGCGGAGCGGGGAGAGCACAGATAAACGGATATTCTGCGTGTAACCCCGCAGCAAGGGCCGTAACTACGCGACTATCCACGGGTTTCTCCAGGACACCTTACACATGGCAGCCTGGAAGCATCAAAGCGTGCGTGGAGCAGAGCGCTGAGACCCACAGGGCTGCCCCATTGGGCCCTGGCACATTAATTATTAATTAACCTAATTAGCGGCAGGGGCGACAGTGCTGCCCCAGGTAACCGGAGCTCGGCCGGCCTCGCTCGGCCCCGCCTGGGGGCGCCATAGAGCTGGCGCAAGGGCGGCCGGCGTGCGTCTCCACCAATGGGAGAGGAGCGAGGCGGCGCCTCCGCCAATGGGCGCGGGGGGCGGGCAGCGCGGAGCCGCCGCAGCCATAGCTGCCGTAGCCGCCGTCGCAGCCGCAAAAGTCGCTATGCCGGTGGACCTGGCGAAGTGGGATGGGCCGCTGAGCCTCGCCGAGGTGGAGCAGAAGCCGGCGCACCCGCTGCGGATCAAGTATGGCTCCGTGGAGATCGACGAGCTGGGCAAGGTGCTCACGCCCACTCAGGTGAGCAGCGCCCGGCCCCGCGCGCGGGGGTTGGCGCGGCAAAATGGCGGGATGGGGTCGGGCCCCTTGCGGTGTCGCTCCGGCAGCTGCCGCCGGAGCTTCACCGGGTGCGGGCTGGAGAGAGGGGCTGAGCTTTGGGGGCGGCCGTGCCGCAGGAGAGAAGGCCCGTGGCTCTCGCGGCCAGGGGGAGCTGGCACGAATGGCCTTGAACCCCTCGGGTGTCACTGCCAGCGCACGTCACGCTGGCCCTGTGTGCAGGGCAGGTGGCTGGCGCTGGCAGCGGGGCTAGTGCTGACGCGGTCATCCCTGCAGGTCCAGCATCGCCCCACCAGCATCGAGTGGGACGGCTGCGATCCCCAGAAGCTCTACACCCTGGTTCTCACAGACCCTGATGCACCCAGTCGGAAGGACCCAAAGTTCAGGTAATGGGGCTGGGCAGCTCCGTGTCTTGCCTGGGGAAAATGGAGCATCCCTCTTGGGCTGAGCAGAGGCTTAGGAGGAGGTGGGACTGTGCTCCGCCTAAGGTGCAGCTGTGGGGCTGTGGCTTGGCATAGAAACCGTGTCCTTGCATCTCTCCTTGAGCCAGGGACAGCTTGAAGAGGAGCAGCTGCCTTTGCTGCGGGTGTTCAAAGGTCTGTTGTAGCTGGAGCAGCACAGCATTTACTACTTGTTCTAATTTATCACGTGTGAGTTGGAATTAGGTCTTTGCTGGTGGCAGAATCTTAAATCTGGGACCAGCTCACCTTCCTCAACTCAGCCTCAGCAGTGTGTGGAATACCCACTCTCAGAGTTCTGGCTGTGGGTTTCCTGCAGCCACATGGAGCTGGTTTTGGCAGGCTGTGCATCCCAACAAAGCAGTACCTGCTCTGGGACTGGTGCTCTTTGGGTTTGGCTAACCAGGAGTGGCAGCTCTTTGTTTACCCTATGCTGACAGCCTCATGGAGAAGCAGCAGCTTGGAGTGATAAAGGATTTTATCTGGGGCTCTGCCAGTCTGTTTGTTTTTTGCCTTCTCCTTTCAGGGAGTGGCATCACTTCCTGGTGACCAACATGAAAGGCAACAATGTGGGCAGCGGGACCGTGATGTCGGATTATGTTGGCTCCGGGCCTCCCAAGGGAACAGGTTGGTACCTGCAGCAGTTCCCACGTGGTGCTGCATGGATCGCACCCAGTGCAGAAGGGTGTCGGGGGGGAAACCTGCAGGAAACCGCCCGTGGAAACGATCCGTGCAGGATTGCTGGGGGCTGCACGTAGCCACAGCAGCACGAGCAGGGATCAAGCCTATCTAGCGCATCTCCCCTAAGCTGCCTTAATCTCCATCATCCTTAGCCATCTCCAGGGGCCACCTCAGCACCTGACTCTGTCCCTCCCTGCAGGGCTGCACCGCTATGTGTGGCTGGTGTACGAGCAGCCCCAGCAGCTGTCCTGCAACGAGCCCATCCTGTCCAACCGCTCCGGGGACAAGCGCGGCAAGTTCAAGGTGGCCGCCTTCCGCAGCAAGTACGGGCTGGGGGCACCGGTGGCGGGCACCTGCTACCAGGCCGAGTGGGATGACTACGTGCCCAAGCTCTACGAGCAGCTCTCGGGGAAGTAGGGCCGGAGCCTGTGGGGCACTGCAGCACCCGTGGGTGGGGCCGGGCCCGGCGCTGTAGTTCTGTTTTGTTAATGAGTTGAACCCAACTGTCCTGCTCTGGCTGCTGGAAATGTCACCCCGTCGCTGTCCCTGCTCCATGTCCCTGTGTCCAGGCCTGTGCTGATGCCCGTGGTATCCTAGCTAGAGAGCTGCTGATGGATGTCCCTGGCAAACTAAGCTGCTTAAGGGAATCAAAAGCCTTTGTGAATTAGCGTCTATTCAGGGGGTCTCTGCTGTCTTGGGATGGCTTTAGATGGCAGGGGTGTGGGTACAGAGCCACTTTGGGGTGGGTGCTGGCTGTGGAGACACCCTTTATCAGGAGAGGAGAGGGCAGTGTAAGGGAAGCTTCCTCCCCTTTTTTTTCTTTCCCCTACACTACATTTGGCCAGTGCCTGCACGTCACCACTAGAGTAGTGAAGGTGTAGCTCGAGGGGGAGGCAGGGCTGGCCTAGAGCACTTCCTTCTGTTCTCTGCTGCCACTCAAAGCTGAGACCACTTTGTTTTGTTCAGTCCTGTGGTGATCTGCCTTTTGCTCACAGTGCAATTAAAAACTTCCCAAGGAACTTGGTGTGCTTGGCTGTCTTTTTGGGGGACGAGGGCAATGCTCAGGGAGCAGTGTGGTGGTCTAGGGTTCCTGTCCTGTGGGACTGTGACGGTTTAGGCCAAATTCAGGGAAATGTCCAAAAGGAAC
>VXAZ01003781.1:252667-270012 GCA_013399875.1 Gymnorhina tibicen | reverse complement strand
AGTAGCTAATCTCTGTGTCCTTGAAGTACAAACTGTTTTGAAAAGTTTGCTCAGTTTTTTCTCTGTTTCTTGTATCCAGTTTTAAAGGCACAGAAAGGTTCAGGAATCATGTCTGGGCATAGAGCAGTGATAGGGGATACAACAGCACAGTCACCCCAAGACAGGGGACAAGGCTGGGCCCTGTGTCCGGGGCTCCCCATTCCTGGGGATGCTGATGCTGGAGGGACACAGCTCAAAGCCGGGATGTCTTTCTATCTTAACCAGCCTTTACTTCCTTCCCAAGGGATCTTCCCACACTGCCAGACTCACGGAGGCTCCTTCCCTCCACAGGAGCCCCCATATCACCACAGCAGATTGGACACCCCAACAGTCAGTCTGGGCACCCCCAGCTTTACTGACCACTTCCCAGCCCAGCTGCAGGTCCCAGGTGCTTCCTGCTCCTCCACCAGCTTTGCAGTGAGGCCTGGGGCTGTGCTTAGAGCAGAAATGAGCCTTTGGTCAAGCCTGATGGCTATAAAAAGGTAAAAAAAGTAAAAAAGGTGAAGCCAATGCAATTCAACTTCATGGAATGAGGAGCTTTCCCCCTTTTTTTCAAGCTGCTGCATCAAAGCTCTGCAGTGACATGGTCTGACAAACGAATCAGCAGCAGCCCTGTGAAAAGTGGGAATTCCATAACTCAGAAAGGTGGATGGTGCTGCCCCAGGGCAGTTTTTCAGCCCAGCCATTAAAACATTTCAGCAGGATCGATGGTTTTCCAGGAAAACATCCCAGCTACTCCAGACCAAGGCCCACTGGAGTTAAGGCTGGAGCAGTGCTCATGAGGCCGATGCGTCCTGGCACTGCTCAGGCTGGGAGGAGGACATGACAAAAATAAAAGATCCGTTACCCTGAAAACCTCCAGAGTCAGGAAACCAGGTCTGGAACCATGCCCTGAGGCTGAGGGACACCTGTGGACCGTGTCCCCTCCCTGTCCCCAGCTTGCACCTGTGCTGGGCCACGAGCCGCCCCTCCCGCAATGACACAGCCAGGCATTGTGATGAACACTTTTATTTACAAATATAATTAAAAGCTCTGACAGTTATTCATGCTCTTCCCTGGAACCTGAAAAATGTTTTTGTTGTTTTGTTGGTTTTTTTGTCCTTTTTTTTGTTGGTTTTTTTTTTAAAGTGCATGCAAAAGAAGTAAAGCCTTTTTTTTTTCTCTTTTTATTGTAAGAAAATACACAGTTTGAAAGTGTGAATAATGCAATATTTATGACCAAGATCATGGGGTTGGGGGTGGACTTGGGGGAGGAACAAAAAAAAACCCCCAGAAAACAAATAAAAGAAAAACTGAAAAGGGCCGGGATGATCTAACAGACAGTGTTGAGCTCCGGAACGGAACTGGAGAGTGGGGGGTGGCTGGAGCAGGAAGGGAGGGGGGAAAGAAGTAAAAAAATTTTTGATCAGAGAAACAGTTAAAATACAATATGAAAATAAGTAAAAGCTCTCCTTAAATTCCTTCTATACACAAAATACACGATTTGACAAAGCCCAATTTGTGCTACTGGGATCCTGTGGGCTCATTTAAGTGTATTCACATTCTCTGCGACAGCAGAAAATGATTTATGATACAATCAAGAATATGCCCAGGGGCCAGGGCTCATCCCTGCTGCCCCTGGCATGGTTCTCCTAAAAATCACCACGTCGTTGCCCGCCCCTCCCCACCCCCAAAAAAGTAATAATATGTCACCACTGATATGTACAGCACGATTAAGTTTTTTTTTCTGTAAAATGTATCAAATTTTTTTTTCAATCTTTAATAAAATTTTTTTATTATTTAATTATTCCTGATGAATAAATACCAAAAAAATAAAAATAAAATAAAATTATGCAGCAGCTAGTTAAGGTAAGGCTGCGGATTCAGTCTCTCTCCCCCTGGGATTGTAGATATCTTTTAATTATTAATATTTTTTTGCTTGTACTTTCATTGATTGGTGGTAAAATGAGTGATTGCTCAAAAGCAACATACATCCACTTGTTTTTTTTTTTTTTATGTTTTTTTTTTTTTCTCCATTAAAATTGTCTCCAAAGTTTTCACTGAAACATTTTTAATCATTGCACAGAGACATCAATACTGTGACATACTATGGAAAAGACTGCCAGGAGCTGTCCTGCACCGGGACGTGACGGGGGAAAGGGGCCCCTGATGGAGTAAGAATATACAGGCACTGGTCCGACACGATGTCAGTAAGAGAGACAGAAAGAGAGAGAGCACGCCCGTCAACATGGGGAATGTTGGGTTTGCAAGTTTTATCCTTACTTTGTTTGCTTTTTGTGTTTTTTGTTTTTTTTTAAATGGCAAAGAAATTTAACCTCATCTATAGTCCTCCTTGGGATATTCTAATGTGACCAAATTCCCAAAGCCCATCCGCAAGCTCTCCATGTCAAACGTCTCAATCTCTCGCTCCTGCCTTTCCAACAGAAACTTGATCCTCTCGCTGCGTTCCTTCTGGAGAGCGGCGAGCTCCTCTTCGATCTGAAACGAGCACAGTCAGCAGCCCCCAGCACAGCCCCACCCCTGCCCCATGTCCCAGCCCAGCTCCAGGTATCCCCAAAATCCCCTCCGGAACGTACCTTCTGTTCCAGGTGTGCCCTGCGCAGCGACACCCGTTGCTCCAGCTTCTGGAGTTCCCTTTCGTGCTGTGCTTCTGTCTGCATCTTAATTTTGCTCTGGTATGCGTTGAGCAGCTCCATCTCCTGCTGGAGTTGCAGTCTCAGGGCTTGGCATTCTGCTTCCTGGGCCTCATCCAGCCGGAGCTGTGAGAGCATTGGGAAAACAACACTCAAACCCCCGCTGGGAGTTCCTCTGCTCCGACACCAGTGACACACCACTCTTTCTTCCCAAAGCCGCTGGTTTTGGTGGCAGAGGGAGAAGGCAGGAAGAGCTTCATGAACAGCAGCATCTCTGCTGACACTGAGGCAGAGCCTCAGAAGATCCACTTCTAAACCCCAGCACGCGAGGGGAGCAGGGGAAGCACGCGTGTTCCGCAGGACACTTACTCCAAGAGGGAAAGTGCCACTTGATGAGTTACTTAAACAGTTTTTGTAATTCAGTGGCTGGAGAAGCCCCTCCCAGGGTGCTGCCAGGCCCCAGAACCCCTGAGCCCCCTGCACATACCGCCTGCGAGGCCATCATCTCGTTGATGCTCTGCTCATACTGTTCGGCCAGGATGGCGAGCTTCCGCGTCTGCTCGTCTTTCAGGCTCTTCAGAATTGTCTTGTGCTCACTCTTTGGAGTTACTTCCAGCTGGTGATTCTTCAGTGCTTTGTACTGCTTAGTTTGCACTTTGCATGTGTCCTGGAACTGCTTTTTGATCTGCATTTCCATAGCCTGCCAAGGAAGGAGCGATGTGAAGAGCACGAAGGGCTTTGGGAATGGAGAGGGTGTGGTACATCCACATGGGTGGGGTGCTGGGAACCACAGCTCCCCTGTGCTCCCCTGCACGTGCTTCCCACAGGGATGAACCAGCAGCATCAGCTCAGGCCCTGCTGCAGCCTGGCCAGGAACAGGACCCACTCTCTGCCCTCCTCAGTGCAGGGCACTTCCACCCTCTGCCCCTGCTTCCTGCAGATCACCCAGCCCATCACCTGCCTCCCAAAACGTATTTGTTTTTTCACAGCATCATTCCCCTTCCATTTCCTTCCCACTTCAATGTTACACTATTGTGGAGGCTGCAGATCTGAGAACTAGCAAGGGTGTGACAGAGTGACAGCAACGTGCCTTCTCTGTGATGACCAGGGACAGAACCCCAGGGAATGGCTGGAGCTGTGTCAGGGAGGTTGAGGCTGCAGATCAGGGAAAGGTTCTTCCCCCAGAGGGTGCTGGGCACTGCCCAGGCTCTCCACAGAATGGGCACGGCCCCGAGGCTGCCAGAGCTCCAGGAGCGTTTGGACACCGCTGCCAGGGATGCCCAGGGTGGGATTGTTGGGGTGTCTGGGCAGGGACAGGATTCAGACTCAATGATCCCTGTGGGGCCCTTCCACTCAGGATATTCCATGATTCTCTGACACTGGGAGGAGGAACAGGCTTCTCCCGCAGAGAGCAGTTCAGGGGTCTGTAACCACCCTGGGGCAGTGAACAGAACTCAGCACACCCCTGTGCTCTGTCTTCTCCCTGGGCTCTGAAAGCACCACCCAACCCCTCTCCTCATCATTCCAAGCTGACACCAGCGAGGGCCCGAACAACACATGGCTTGTCAGAAACACTATCTGTAACACTTTGCTTAGGTCTGGACTATTTTACCCAACAACCTCAAATAGCACAGCACTTGAAAAACCCTCTGTGAGCTCTGGGCTATCCCATCTCACAACTTTCCTTATCCAGAGCTGCTCTGTGCAAAGGGAGGGGATGGCAAGGGAGAGCACAGGATGTGGAGAGCAGTGATCCCACAGCACAGGTGCTGCATGGAGGAGGCATGGACAGGAGGAAAGAGGCTGGAGGAGGAGGAAGGAAAGCTTGCAGCACCTTCAGGTTCTTTGGTTGCTGCCGGAGCTCCATAAAATGCTTCCTGTGCAGCTCCCGCTCCCGCCGCTTGTTGTATTCCAGCTGGTTCTCGAGCTCAGTCTGGTGCTGCAGCCGGATGAGGTCCATGCGCAGCTTCTGCAGCGTGTGCAGCTGCCGGTACTCCAGCTCCCGCGTGGACTCGTCGTGCCGGATCAGCATCGCGTGCTCCATCTCCTTCTGCGTCCGCTTCTTGTTCAGCTCCTGCGCCAGACACACACACAGCTGAGGAGTGGGAATCCCTGCCTGGAGGTGTTGAGCTCACGAGACTGAGGGTCCTGCTCACTCCTCTACACAACACCAGGGACTTTGCCAGTCACAGGGAAACACAACCCCAGCAGCACCATGGAGATGCTAAGAGTGACCACCTAGTGATCAACTGACCATCCATCCATCCATCCATCCATCCATCCATCCATCCATCCATCCATCCATCCATCCATCCATCGCCTGGTTCCTCTGGCAGCTCTGGGATGGCCCAGGAGTCCCCAGCAGGTGGCACCAGGACCCCACAACAAGCCCTCTGTGCCCGCTGAAACTCGCAGCAGCTGTAAATGAATACATCCCAGGGTGCTCAGGGCTGGGGTCACCGACAGAATCGGGGGCTCTTGTCTGGTTTAAATTGCCCTGTGCCCTTGGTAAGCACTGGGAATGAGCTCCTCCCCAATCACCTGCACTGGAGTGGCCATAGCGGAGGTCCAGGGCTCTAACACCACCTCAGGTGAGAAAATGAATTGTCCAGGTGGGATCTGGCCCAAGGTGCAGCACGTTTTTAAAATGAGGCTGGAGCCCGAGGCTCACAGGGTTTTGCAGTGTTCACCAAGCGCTGCTGCACAGGGTGTCTTGGGGATAACCTTCCCTGAGCTACAAGCCCAGGAAGGGGAAGACACGAGTTCCCTCCCTAATTATTGCAAATATTTGTGTCTCCAAGTGTCAGCCACACCCTGTGGAGCACGGAGCTGACTCCAGCTGTACCCCTGCACAGATGGTGCTGGTGCATCCCAGATCCAGGCTCAGGTTACAGCCTCACCGCTGTGCTCCATGCTGGATCAGCCAGGCACAGCAGGGCTGCCCCACCCCACACCGTGCCCAGCACAGGGAGAGCCCAGTGCTGCCTCAGCCTAACGAGTTTCTGCGGAAGAAGCAAAAAAATGTAATTATTCTGAGCTGCTGCTCACACGTGGTAATCCTGTTGTAACTCTCAACAGGAGCACCTGCAAACTTCAGCCCCTATGGCTCCTACGCCTGGGACAGGTTTGAGCTGAGAGGATGGGGAAGGAAACAGGGCCAGGGTTTCTCTCTGCCCTCTTGGCCATAAGGGTGTAGTGTGTGTTTACATTTAAGCAAAACTCGACCCCTGACAGCCAAGATTAAAAATTAGATGTACTGGTGTGCCAAAACCACTTTCCACTGGCACAAAGGCAAGTGGGACACTGACCAGGCAGGGAGCTGTGGCACATGTGCCTTCATCCCAGGATAGCTCAGCTAGCCTCTCCCGAGCCCATTCCACACCTGATTTCAGATCACACAGCATGAACACACACAGTCACTCCACTTCCCTCAAACGCTTTCCCACTTGCACAAAAACAACCTCTGTGGTTAGTTAAAATACCATGGAAAACACATTTTGGAAGTGTTATTTACTTCAGGTGATCCAAGTAGTTAGTACTGGAACATATGAGTTAGTAGAGATGTAATTTTCAGGAAATAAAAACTCAGATCATTCTGAAAATTAGGTCTCTCGTAAGAGCTTAAATGCAGGAGGTCAGAGGTGTGTTCCTGGCCATCCGCCACGCTAGGTAGCTGGCCTAGCTGAACTCTGCCACAGAGCTGACATGCTGTGATAAGGGTGCTCAAATCTGATTTTTTGGAGTCAATAGTTTTCAGGGTGCCTGGGTTGAGATATCTGGATCGCAGCAGAGCAGCCCCAGCCACATCTGGACTCAAGGGCAGCAAAGCTCTGAACAAGTACAAAATATACTGGAAAACCTGAGGGTAGCAGGCCAAGTACAACTGAAAATTTTTGACCACTCCTCGCTCAGTTTTCACTAAAACACCCTCTCATGTGACAGTCTTTATCCAAAAATAACATCAATCAAAAATTCAGATACTACAGTGATGGCCACAGAAACATCTCCAAGTGGAAACTCTTTCTCCAAAGTGGTGTTTGACAACAGGCAGCCCTGAGGCAAGGGGCAAAAACCAATGAGGGGAAGCAGGACGTGAAAAGCTGCTCCTTGACAACCCACATCACCATCCCACAGCTCTCCCCGGTCCTCACCAGAGCCCAGTCTGGGGCAGGATCCCCCAAACCCAACACTCAGGAGTTGGGATGAAGCATCAGGCCCAGAGCGGGTGGCCCACGGGGTGTTTCTGTCTGCAGTCAACAATGCCATCCCTCAACTGATCAAAGCAGCCACAGCTGCATGGAAAACCACTTCCCAAAACCTTTTTGTTATATTTTTCTCAGTTCTATTTACCAACTAGAAACATGAAGACCTAACTTCAGTCAAGACCTGAAGCTGAAGCAGTTAAAGAAATGCTGGGAGAGGAAGTGAGGAGTGCCATACTTCCCGAATGTTCTGCTGCTCCATCTCATGCCTCTTGATCATCGTTTTTCTCTTGAAGAAACGGCAGTTTTTGTCATAGTAGAGTCTCTGCTGGCTGAGAAGTTGGGCCTCCTCTTCAGCCTGTGTGTGCTGCAGGTTCTCTTTGTGTTTGGATATCCTTTCTTGCTTCTCTTTCTTGGGCGTGCTGTGGTCCTCATTCATTTCCTGCAGGGTCAGAACAAGGCTTCCCTTAGCACCACAGTGACATAGGACTTGGGGACCTTCCTGGCTCCTCCTGTGCCATTCAGTTCATGAGAGGACACCAAAATCCTCCTACAAAACCAACAGAACCAGACCTATCACCTGGCCATGCCCAATCCTGCTGCCCCTACAGGGTACGAGGACCCACACCAAGAGTAGGAGGAAAAGTGGCCACTGAGCTCCTTGATAATCATTTCTCACCTTTACCTTCTCAACAGTGAATTATTTTTGCAATGTGTTGGGGACACTACTTAAGTAATGCATTTTGGCACAGATAAGCTACATATGAAGTTACTTCTCTTCCTAATTTATGTAAGTGATCACAGGGCTTTTAGTCAAGGGACATTGAATGGCTGCTCTGATTACTTAGAAAAAAAACCAGACGAGGAGAAAGGGGAAGAAGAACTCTCTGTGAAGTCCCATTTCCCCTCATCACCCTTGGTTTCAAAGATTCTGCTCTACAGCAAATTGTGAAGGCACCTGTAGCCACCCTCACAAATTGTTCTGGAAATGCTGCCAGATGCTCCCAGTTCCTGAAAAATTTACTTGCTGAGAATCCAAATTTGCTTCCAAGCCTGACAGGATCCCTTAAACCCCTGGGATGGCCCAGGTTTATCAAAACTAAAGACTGGTTCATGTTCATTCCACACCCCTTCAGCCCCGAAAATGAAGGCTTCTTGCCTCTTTAATCTTTTCCTTGCAAAGCTTGTATTGTTTCTTCTGACTTTCTAAAAAGGTTGCCAGGTCTTTCTTTTGCTGAGCCAAAATCTGTTGCTGGAATTTCTTTTCATCTGCTGCAGCTGCCTTTGCCTGCAATATAGAGAGAAGGGGGAAAAAAAACAATTAAAAAGAAGGGTGAGTGAGCAGGTGCAAAATCCAGCACAAATCAGTGTTGTGATTTTTGGTCTGTCATTTTGGTGACTGTGCTAGACAAAGCCATGAGCACTCAGCCACAGGAAAGCTGCTTGCACAGAAAATGCTCACGTAAATCTGAGGGCTTCCTTGTGCTTCTTATCTCCCCACCAAAGCCACCCCAGAGGGCACAACCCCACTAGTTCACTATATGGATCAACATGCTGATTTCTAGACTGAGTGACGGCTCTGTCACCTCCTTAGCTGTGAAGCAAAGCTCCCTTTTATCCAGCTGTGCACTGGTGGATGCCAACAGACTGCCCACATCCAGAAGGGTGACTTGAGGCAGCTCTGGCCAAGGACAGGGAGCACATGGTGCACCTCAGACCATGGGTTTGAGCAGCAACTCCCACAGCCCCCCTTGGAGACCTGGATTCTCCTGTCCCTCAGATCCTCAGGGACAGCTCCCTGTACTCACCTCCTTCTCCATCACAGCCACTTGCTTCTTGGCCAGCTTCTCCAGCTCAATGGACGAGTTGTTGGCATGTGTCTCCACCTCCTTCTGCAGCTTGAGGCGGTGCTCGTCCATCTCGGCCTTCAACTTGTTCTCCAGGGCGATCAGCTGCTTCTGGTGCTGGCGCCGCATCCGCTTATATCCTGACATCTGTTCCCGCAGCTCGTTCTCCTGCTCATGCTCATGGATCTGTCTTGTAACCTGGGGTCAGGAACAGGGCAACAAGTGCTCCATGGCCTTCCTTCCCACACAAGCTGTTTTCATGCTGGCTGCTCACCCGTAACCCAGGCCCTGCTCTGCTGCGCTCTCAGCAATCAGCTGCTGCGGCTTTCAGAGGTGCTGCTGTTTCAGTTCACAACGCCACAAGGTTTCTCTCTCTCCTAACTTTTAGCCCCCATCTCTTCCTGAGACTTTTATGTGTTTTCAGTAACACAGCAGAAAATGCCATGTTACAAATAAAGGAAGTGACTGGCTACTTATCACTCCAGGACACACTGGAGGAGAACTGGAAACAAAGATGGCTGATGGACGGTGTTCTTCAGACATAGGGGACACCCTTCTTCAGACACAGGACTTTGATCCTGAGGGTGACATGGACTCCCAAGATGCATCCAGAACCTCCCCAACCCACCCATTCTTTCCTTCCTCCTCAAGTCACCCCCATGCCAATTCAATCCCTCAACATCTATTTTCTGCTATGAGGAGCCTCCTTCAAAATTTCCCCTTAAAATTCAAGATGATGGCAGACTGAGCTCATTCCCTCTCAGAACTGAAAGTTTTCTAACAAGGGAACGCTGTTCTGGAACTGTGTGCTCTTAACAAGATTGATCAGATGGTCTAAGCAGATTTTAAACCCTGCTCAGCTGAAACAAACTCACAAATTCCACATTCATCGCCATGCCCAAGTGTATCCATGTGAAAGGAAGAAAAAAAACCCCAACCCAACAAGCTGTGCCAAAAATGTTCAGAAGAAAATGCAAATGGTGATGCTTCCATTTCAAAAGAAGAAAAGTGTCCAAGACTGATTTTTATTTTTTTAAAGACAGTCTCAGGAACTTCTCTTATGATGATCTGCTGATCAATATGACCTGAGAACCAAAAACTTGGTACGTGTGTGGAACAGCAGGCCCCGATTCTGTTCAAGGGGAGCTTTGCTTTCACACTTAAGTGTGAAGAGCTCAGTCCTTTGAAGGTAATCACTGAAGCTTTATCAATCACGAGTCCCTCCTGCAGCCTGCAAGAGCCTTCCTGATGGATTCATCCACAGCAGTCCAAAAATCTGGCCCCTACTACAGAGCTGCTGTCATTTGAAGGCAGTTTTGTAGAGATTTTCAAAGTTCAGATGTAGGATGGGAGGCACCTACAGACCTGGGAAGGTTCAGGTTCAACAGAAGAGCAGCTGCTTTAGGGAGCAGCCATCCCAGTGCACTTGCTGGCTCCAGGGCTGGGAGGTGACAGGAAGCCGTGGCCAAGTCAGAGCTCCAAAATCAACAGATTACCACTGTGACTGAGGTCACCCAAGGCAGGCTGCAAGTGCCACCTGTCTCGGCTCAAATGACTCCCAACACTTGGAAGGAATATGAAGAGTAACTTAGGAAGAGCCTCCCAAAGCCCAGGAAACACCTGACTGCAAAGGAACCACAGAATCATCCTGACCACAGCACTGTCAGACTCGCGTCGGTCACTTTAGTGAGGCTGAGTATCCACTACGAGGTGATGATGTACAAACCATGTCCTTCCTACAAGAAATTTCAGGTTGTTATTTTGGAGTTGGCTGAATTAAATACACACTCACACCTCAGCAATTGGTGTAACACTGCAGCCTGTAAATGCTTGAGACCCAAACAGACCTAAGGCAGCCACCAGGAGTATGTGGGATTGTAGGAATGACCACAGAAACACAAACACTGGGTCAGCCCTGTGTTCTGCTACAGTTCAAGAAGCTTTTGGTTTTTCCAAGCGTACCAAGGACAGCCACACTTGGAAGAAGCTGGGAAATGTTTGTAGGAACTTGCATGTTTCAGTCAAGTTCAGCAAGAGTAAGGTCTCTGCCAGAAGCTTCCAGGTAAGGAAAATTCCTCTGAGAATCCAGCTAATGGTAAGAGACAGACGCCAGGTAAGACAAGCAGACCCCCAACACTTCACACATGCCACTGACAACGTTAAGTGACACTCAGCTGGAAGAGAACAGCTGGAAGAGAACAGCCTTGGTCAGGCACTTGAAGAGAGATGGAGATCTGGGAGCCACCAGCAGTACAAGATCTTCCTGGATGTGCTATTTTTGGGGCCCGGCCCTTTTGTGAGCAATGGGATGTTCTGCAAGGCACACTCCGTTCCCAGACGTTGGCAGAACAAAGCAAACAGCAAGAGCCTAAGAAAAAATGGATCTAAGGATCCTCCAGCAACTTTGCCAGTCTCCTTTGGTCTGATCTTAATGAGATGTAGAATGTGCATTTGTTTTATTTACAGCAAAACTCATTAACTTTTATCCTTGTTTTTTTCCCCTGCTCCTCTGCACTCCATTTCCAATTTTGCTCAGCTTTACCATGACAAGAATTCCATCTTGGAAAGATTTCCCATGAAATCTGGGATATTTATTCCTAACAATAGGATGCAATTGCTAATTAGAAGCCTAGTTGATAAAGCCTTCCAGTCACAGCAGAAGATGAAACATTAAAAAGTCAGAAGAAAACAAAAGCAGTGTCTCATCCTAAAGATGAGAGAGGAGAGCAGCAGACTTGGTGGACATCTCATGGATTTAATGTCTGTGTTCAGCAAGCTCATGTTAAAGACTTCATTTATCACCATAATCTCCAGTCAAGTCCCAACACTCTTCAGGAAGGTCTTCGAAGGCAAAGTCTGCACGTGGTGATCTCAGGGATGGGAAAATGTGGAAGAAATGAACATTAGTTACTGAACATGCCCAGTTCAGTACCAGAGAAGTCCTTCAGACTATGAATGAATAGAGGATTATTATGGTTTTAAAGATTAAGCCCCTAATGAATGAGCTGCTCCAGCAACCATTTTAACAAGAAAATTTGGGGATGTTCCAGTCAATCACCTTTCTGGTGCTCTTAGACAAAGACACTTGGAACTCCAGGCACAATTTAGAATACCCTGAGTGGGAAGGGCCCCACAGGGATCATTGAGTCTGAATCCTGTCCCTGCCCAGACACCCCAACAACCCCACCCTGGGCATCCCTGGCAGCGCTGCCCAAACGCTCCTGGAGCTCTGGCAGCCTCGGGGCCGTGCCCATTCCCTGGGGAGCCTGGGCAGTGCCCAGTACCCTCTGGGGGAAGAACCTCTCCCTGATCTCCATCCCACCCCTTCCCTGACACATCCCAGCCATTCCCTAGGTCCTGGCCCTGGTCACAGAGAGCAGAGATTGGAGCTGCTCCTCAGGAGGAAGTCCACAAACATAACCCCACAGATTATCATGGGGGAAAAGGTGATAATTGCAAAATCTGTTCTCCACATAATCAGGAAATGTCAAGATCCTTCACACCAGAAAACTGCAGTTTCCTAGAGCTCTCCCTGCAGCACACAACAATCAATCAGGTCATCAGGAGAACCAAAAACCTGTATAAACCAGAACAGCTTTTATTAAGGTATGACATTTTCTCAGTTTCTTATCTCTCTGCATCTTTGGCACACACAGAACTGAGAACAGAGATGTCTTTTCCACCCTACTCCCACAGGCAGTTCACTTGCCATAAAATCCAAACTTTCTTTCACCTCTCCAAGATTTTAGCTTTAAGGAAGGAAGTTGAGCTCACAACTTTTCCTCCAAACCAGCAGCTGTTTCTACATTGTTTATCCAAGATACTGAACCCTCTCCTAAAGGACAGGAATTCTCACCTCTCAATAACCAAAATACCGAGCTCCTCTATGCTGGAGGAAGCAGAGCACTGAGCAAGACCCTGCCAGCTTCTTCTCACAGCAAGAGGAGATGAGAAAGAACAAGTCCAAAATTTTAGAGGAAGGGTCTACAAAGGCAGCAGCCAGATGAGTCCATTGGGAGAAACTCAACTCTCTGGAATAAAGCATCAGTGCTTCAGCAGAAGAGGGTGCAAGGGAACAGCTCCATGTGAAGGTACCTGGTTCTGGAGCCAGGCTGCCCTGGTGCCATTTTTCTGGCCACATCCAGGGAATCCTGCTCACATGGACACACACTTGGCTCTGCAGGCCCCAGACGAGATCACATCGTTCTTTTGCTGGCATTTGGATTTCAAAGAGAACACCAAGGCCTTTGATAAAGTCCTCACTGTCTGATCTTTCTATGAAATGAGATGTCACAGATGTGAGGGAGGAATCCTTCCCCGTGAGGGTGGGGAGGCCCTGGCACAGGGTGCCCAGAGAAGCTGTGGCTGCCCCTGGATGTGTCCAAGGCCAGGTTGGACAGGGCTTGGAGCAATGTGGGATAGTGGAAGGTGTTCCTGCCCACGGCAGGGGGGGGGATTGGGATGAGCTTTAAGATCCTTTCCAACCCAGCCCATTCTGAGATTCTATGAAGTTTTAACTACTTGATCATTGCCTTTGAAAACTGTAAAAGCAGCTGTTGAGGAGATGCATGAGGCAGGGGGGACCTAAGGGGTCAAGCTTGAAAGACACCCAGAAGTGCAGATCAGTGCATCTCTGAAGAGATTCGAAAAACAGCTTTCCCTTGAAAATGTGGAGAGGTGTAGTCTGATCAACATGCAGAACCTCTGCCTTTCTTTTCAAACAACAGCTTGCTGAGCTTCAAGAGAATTCTGGTTGTAACTTTTAATTTATGGATCACTGATAATCTGTGAAATAATATGGAGAAGTAGGTGCCTGGTCTCCATTTCAGATGGCAACTTTTACTCCAACAGCAGAAATATGCAGGGTATTTTCCACCACCATTCCAGGTGAGTGGTGGTTAGTGTTACCACACAAAACTGATTAAAGAGAAAGGTGGTCCAGGTAAAAATTAGTACTAAAACTGCTGATTGAATTATGACCAAAGTTAAGCTCTTTCACCTTTCTTACCCACATTTGCTCATTTTCATTATTTTCTTTAATCTGAGCAATATTAAAGCACTACTGCAAGACTCAAAATGGATATCCACAGCCTGTTTCTTTGTGGATAGTTCATTTGACCATTTTCTCTGGAGGTCTGTCTGGTTTCCTCCATATTCACATGATGCTTTTGCAGAGTAACAGGGCAAAGGAATCTCTTAAAATCACAGGGTCACCCGGAGTGGTCAGCTGTCTAATGTAAGTTCCTCTGTGACCTCTGCACTCCCTGAAACTGCTTCAGCTTGTTTTTGGAAAGAGATCCAACTTGTATGTTGGGTTCCTTTTAGGAATGCCAGTCTTACCTCCATCTGCATTATCCTGATCTATGAGAGAATACCAAGGACTTGAGGGCCCCAGATCCTGGACTGCACCAGCAGGAAGAGCAGTGGAGTGACCAGCTCCAGATTTGGTGCTTTTCTTCTAAAAACACTGCCCTGGTCTCACGTTGGGGGGTGGTTTTCAGCAAATTCCATAAAAGGAAGTTTTTATACCCAAATATCATCCCATATTACTGAATTTGGGGCCAGAAGTCCCATTTTTGATTCTTTGTAATACAGGCCACCTGATGCTCCCAACTGCACAGCCTTTCTGTGCCTGGGAAGATGCTCCCAGCTGCTGAGAAATGGGCAGCAGCCAGGATGTAGGGAACTACCAAAGCTTGCTGGTTTGTTTGTTTTTAACCACTGTGGGATCTTGAGCACCCATTCACACAGGAAAAATCTTTTCCAGCTGCTGTTGAAAGAGTAAATTAACACGGAGAAATGAATAAAGCCTGAATTTCTGGGTTTGCACTACAAATTCCAGGCATGTTTAGGTCTTTCTCCCTGTATCAGCTCCATGACTGACCTTGCCCTCCCCACAAACATTGGACAGGGAAGCAGGAAGAAGTTCTCCCTTGGCCAGAGGAGCAGCAGCATTCAGCACTTCTCCCCAGTGACATCATCCAGGCACTGAATGGTGACAGTGATAAAAAGTGCTCCAACACAAGCACTGACACCCAGATTCTGTGCAATGGGGTTTAAACTTTTATTTTTCCCCCTAGATTTCCATTTTGGAACATGAAGAGGTAGAAATGGAAGATTATTAAAGGGAAAGCTCATCACAATGAAATATTTCTGTGGCAAACACAGGGACACTTCTGCCCCAGCACATAACCTCAGAAGTAAGGACACACCAACACCTCCTGGAGTGCTCAGGTGGTGTTTTGGGAACTTCCCTCTACACTGAGAAGGGGATAGGTGTGTGTATGATGGGGACAACAGAGCATGTTCCACAGAAAACCCAAAAAAAAAGTTCTCCAAAAAGCTTTCCGTCTTCCCCACCCAAAATTAATTTTATCTTTATCATCACTTGGTCACTGCAGCAGAGAGATTCAGCAAATCCAAGTGAGTAAGGAATTAAGGCAGACACAATCCCAGCCCCACAGGAGGCTGCCATGGGATTTAGGAGTGACCTTGGGATATCAGCTGTCTTCCCCAGAGCTCAGGGATCTGGGAATACCTCACGGCCCATACTTCCATCAGCTCCCAAAGGGGCCATGCAATCCCTTCAAGCCACCCAAGTAGCCCAGGGGTGACATTTCCAAGGAAGACAGGAGTTATGGGCTCTGCTGCTGAAGGCAGGACACAAGGTGCAGCAGCTTTGCTCAGGGAGTAAAACAACATGAATATATTCATCACACATATCAATTTATCAATGAAATTGTATGTCTGGAGTATGATACATGAGTCATTCATCATTTCTTCCCTCCAGCCAACCTAACTGGGTCCTACTTTTATCTGCTCAGCGCAGGCAGTAGAAGAGCTGGCACTACACTGGGTGCAAACACACACACACCAAAAGGAGAAATTCCCAGGGCAGAGAGTCTCCAGGAGAGCAGGGATCCTGCCCCTGTCAGGTGTGCTGCATGAAGTCCTCTAACACACATATTTCTAGGTCACTCTTTAAACTGGGGGGGAGCAGGGGACACCAGGCTGGGGAGCACTCAGGGTACGGGCACCCAGAAATACACCTGCAAAGGATGGGATTCAGATGCTCCCAGGAAGCATCTGGGCAGAAGCCCAAATGCCACAGCATCATTTTAGATTTTAACAGCAGCAGCAGCAACAATCACACAGAAAAATTTGGGCTGCCGGCACTGCTGCTGCTGCTTCCCTCCACTCACAACCTTTAGCTGTGGTCACACATCCCCCGCCCTGTGTCTTGTGCATGCAGGAATGGGAAGCGATTCTGAGGATCCAGAAATGGTGGTCGGGAAGGAGAACCCCCATGGTGGAGGCAGGAGAAAGCGGGAAGGGGAGGGCTCGCTGGTGTAATTTCGGGGTTGGTCCAGGATGATGTCATAGCACTGAGCAAGTGCCATGGCCAAACCATGGGGACTTTCTAACGCTCCCCGTCCATCTGACCTCTAATACCAGCGGGCTGAAATATTTAATAGGACATTCATTTTACCTCTGAAGGGCCATTTTTCACTGCTTTCCCTGGAAAAGGCTGCTCCCAGCCCTGGTGGATGCGGAGTGGGGGAGGCGGCACACAACTAACTCTTCTGGCACACACCCCTTTCCCTACTACAAAGGCATCCACAGCAATCACATTTGCAATAGTACAAATCTTGATGGATTCATCCCATCCCCCTCCCCTTTGTAAGCCCACAGCCCGCTGTAAGCCTTCTCTCGCTCTCTCCCTTATCACAGCCCAGCAATCCTTCCAGGGGATCAGGCTGGAAAATGCAGTCACGGTACAGTTGCTTGAAATAAATGAATGAATGAAAAAAAAACCCAGGCAGCGGCTCAGGGCGGGCAGCAGTGATCTTATTGTTCCCAAACCCATCTGCATCTGCATCTCCACAGCGTTCCAGCAGCTTTCACACACCTCACACACACTTTATGCACATGCAGATAAATAAATTAACAAAAGGGACAGGTGGGAAATGGGGGAGGGGGGGAGGAAATGAGATGATATTAACTTCACTCAGGAAGGTGGGCTATCTCACATTGGAAATGCACAGAGAAATTAAACATATTTCACATTTACATCTCTCTCTCACACACACACACACACACACAGAGGTAAAATCTCTTTCAGTGCAATATCCAGTTGCTATGCCAACAGCACCAACAGCACGGGCAGCGATGGCAGCGAGGGGCCGCGGAGTGGGGTGGGATGGGGTGGGGTGGGATGGGGGCTCTTACCAAAGATGCTGATTTGATTGTGGCAAAGCGCTCTCGGTTCCGGTAGTGGAGGGCCTGATTCTGCACTGACTGGGTAGGCCGCACCTCAGGCCTGCGATCCCTGTGGCCCACCTCATCCCTTATAAATACATGATCCTGCAGAAATGGATAAAAACAAGGAGAAAGTCCGGCTGTGCTCTTCCCGCGGCGGCTGCCTCTCTCTCACCCCTCTGTCTGCACAAGCGCGGCTGTAGGAGAGGCATAGTTCAGCTCTCTGCTTAGCCCCGGCAGCTCCCACCGTACAAAATGAATAAGCAACACATTGCAGCTCCGCTCGGCGCGTCAGCTGATCGCTAGCGGGATGCCTCCGAATCCCTGGATCGGGCTGCCTTTTTTTTTTTTTTTTTTTTTTTTTC
>VXAZ01003781.1:182175-252230 GCA_013399875.1 Gymnorhina tibicen | reverse complement strand
TTTTTTTTTTTTTTTTTTCCTTTTTAAAGCAACAGCTCCCAGGTTTTAGCAGGAATGGCTCCCGGTGCAGCTTCCCTCCTGCTTCCTGGCAAGGCTTCGCCGGGACCGGCTGTGCCTTTCCCAAACGGCGTGGGCAAATTTTGCAGTGGAACAAAGCTCCCGGAGAAACCCTCCTTAGAAAGGCCAGCAAAAAACCACACCACCAGGGTTTTCCCAATTGGAATGGTGACCGCCAAAAGCCAGCGCACCTGCAGGCTACACCTTGGGGATGGAGCAGCCTTTGGACACCAGGCACACCCTGCTCCTGCCCAGCAGCGCTGGCTCCGCAGGGCCACATTTCACCCACCACAGTGTCATGACTCCCATCCTCAACCTCCAGCTCCTGAAACCTCAAAGGAAGACTGAGATTCTTTCTGAATTAAATTGAGTTTCCAGTTCTCAGGGGTGCAAAATAAAGGCTACCAGTGCCTAGAAAGCCCTTGCAGGGAAGAGCTGCCCCCATGAGCAGGAGCAGCTCTGCCACCCTGCCATGCCCCACAGTGAGAAACCAGCCACCGTGGAATAGTATCTCCACCAGGACACTGCTGTCATCCCCATTGCTCCTTTTCCACCCCACAGACACCCGATTTTCCTCTCTGCTGGCCTCAACGTCCAGCTGCTTCTCACCTGGACCCACATATATTCAGTCCCTTTCAAAAGGGTTCTGGAAATGGGTTCATTAAACCAATTAGGTGCACAAATGCTGATATTAAGAGCCAAACATTGATTAAAAGTACTTTAATCCCGAAACCTTTCCTTATCCTTCCTTTTGACTGCTCCCACTCCATGCTCACCTTTCCCTTGCCTTTGCACAGAGAGCACAGTGCCCAAGGCCACCACAGAGCCAAGTCTGCACCAGCTCCTCTACACCCACACAAGGGACACAGAATGAGCCAAAACAGCTAAAAAGGACAGCCCTCCACGGAAATATGGCGTGTCACAAAAAGTTGTAATTTCATTTTATACTGATCATCCTTATACTGGGCATTTGTGGCACTGTGACAGGGAAGGCAGTGACACCACAAGAGAAATCACTGAAAACTGGGCTGATCTCAGATTTCCAACTTGTGCACGTTGGTGTGACAGGCAGGGCTCTTGGACTTGCTCACCTTCCTGAGAAAGGCACACCTAAGACTCCAGAACAGTCATCCCCAAAAAATCCTGATTAAACATTTAAAGTCCAACAGCATCACTCAGGAGCCACCAGTCCTGTACACCGCCATGAAACGAAGGTGGGGACAGGACAAATGTCACCCCTGGTCACACAGCCTGCAGCAGCACCTGTGAGTGCACACGGTTCCCAAGGTCTGCTAAGCAATACCCCAAATCCCTGGATCATCGTCCTTCTCTCTATTACATTGGTATGGCAGGGGGAATGGGAAATATTAAATCTAGAAAAGCTGCAAATCACTGAAAAAGAACCCCAACTTTAAAAATGGGCACTCAGACTTTTCAGAATGCTCCAAAACACCACCTAAAATAACAAGTTTAAGTTGCAATTGCTTTTTATGCTGGAAAATTAATCTGTGATTTACTTTCTGTTATCCAAGAGATGGATTTTTAGAGGGCAAAGTGTCACCCTGGCCTTGCTTTATGGGATCTCTGGTTACCTCAGTGCGCATCAGAAGCTCAGAACAGAATTAAATTGCCCTTCAGGAATGTGAATTAACCACATTCTGCATTTCAAACTCAGCTGGGCAAGGAATGGGAAAGTTCCTTTGCAACTGAGCAAGCCAAAGGACCAATTTCAAGTGGACAAAAAATTCAGTGGTTGTCCTTGGCACCCCTCAATCTGGGATCTGAGCACTCTGCAGCAGACAGGCAGGCACCCACCAACTCTCAGCTAAGCCTAGGGAACCTTAACAGGCAAACATTTTTTTGGAAAAGCTGTCCCACTACCAAAAATAAAAACACTTGGCACTAAGAGTTACCAAATCTAACAGGTTACACTGCCCCAGGGACAGCTGATAAGGAAATAAACCTAAGAGTAACCACATCTCCGCCAGCCTTCCACAGATGAGGTGACTGATGGCAAAGACAAACATCTCCCTACAAACCCAGAAAATAGAATTTTGCTACTTTTACTTTAAAATAAAATTATTCTTCTCCCAAAAACTTGCTAAGAGACACTGCAGTCATAACTGTTGGCACAGATAAGGAAATTTCGTTTCCAAGTTTTAGCTTCACATGTGTGGGAAACAAAGACCCAAAACTAGCACCTCAGCTCAAGGTACTCAGTAAGTAAAATCTGACTGAAAGCACCCCAGAAACTCATCAAGTTTGGGTCAGGGCACCTCTCAGGCCCAATCTGCACTTCAAACCCTGGTTTGTTTTTAAAGTAATGTATCTTCTGTATACATTTCATTTTCCATCTGTTTTCTGTGGTTTTTTGCAATATTTGCCTTAAGGATGCCACTTTGGGCATGCTCAGCTCACAACTCACTCATTAAAATCCTTCTCTTCAGGGCCAACGATCCAGAATCTTCAACTTCCTACTGAAGGAGTAATTTCTTCTTCTGATTGTATCATCCACATAAACAGTTTTCAAGTTGATCACAACAAGGATGGGGGGCGGGATTTGGCTGGGACACTGCCAGGACAAAACCCCTCTCAAGTATTTCCACAGCATTATCTGACCAGAGCTGGCGGAGCTTCCAGTGGCTTCCAGCTGGATCTAAGTGGCTTCTCCTGGTGTATTCTCTGAGCATCTCACAATGAGTCTGTGCTCAAACCATGAGTTCAAAATCTGCTACACAGAGTGGATTTTGCTTCAAATCCCATCCCAGTTCTACCACACACTGTCTTTTCATCCTTCTCCTCACTGAAAAAGAGCCTTGACCATCCAAACTCTTCCCAGCCCCAAGCTGGGACACCTCCACCTTCTCCTCAGGAGGAACACTCCCTTTCACACTGGGCTTTTTTGCTATGCATACCAAATAAAACCTTCACAGACAAGAGGAGGACTCACTAACGGGAAGGGCTGCCAGTCTCCTACACAAATAGGAAAGGCAATTTCTAAGCCATAGTAAGGACTTCTATGGAATTGCAGCAAATCCCTGCTTTCTAGGAATTTAAAGAGCAAGGAAAACAACAGTGTGGCACTGTTTGTCTTAATACACTGCATTAAGTGCCTCGATTGACAGAGAGGTTTAAGCATCAAAAGTCTTTCAAGACAAAGCTTCCTGTCCCCAACTTGCTTGACATGATTCCAGAAGGCATGTGAGGGGTCATCACTGCCAGCATATGCAAGACAAAACCAAGCCATTACCTAAATATCCTCTACATTTCATAAAAAACATCTTTTCCAAGTGGGAATCATAAATCCTGACACACAGGACAACACCCTCAGCTTTCCCTTGGCTGTAACTCCTGTGGAGCAGCCACCCTAGAGCTCTTTCCACGCACAAAATTCCCCACAAATGCTGCAATTAATTGTAGCAGCAACAGGAGATGTGCACAGGTTAATTTACAGGATCTGGGCAGTCACTCAGGTTGCAGCAGTTATTACAAAGATACTTCATTATTACAGACATTGAGCAAGAATTTGTGATGGTCAACTACAAACATCCTTACTTCATCTTTTTGTGATAAACAAGATCTTAATCACAAGATTTCCCTGGCATTTTACTGCCCAAGTTTCAGAAAGCACTGATGATTTTAAGATTGAAGCAAGAAACAGCAACAAGTGAGTACTGCAATTGAAAAAAATCAGTATTGTACTGGCTCTTTGTTTAGATTAAAAGATTACAACATCTTACTATTGTAGTTTTGCGGAAATAAAATAATAATAAATTCAGTGGGGACAACAAAATAATATTTCTGGGAAGCCACCCGTGCCCACGCTGCCATTTACCAGCAGCAGAACAAAGCAGGTGACAACATCTCTGATGCATCAGCTGATGCCTATACTAATTTTATTGTCTTACTCTGGGAGCCAAAAATAATTATCCTCATTTTTAAGATGAATTAACTGATATTTATCTGATTTTAAAATCTGGGTTATGTGTCTTTGAAGCACAGCGTATTTGGAGTTTAACTCTCTGCCCCATTTTGTTGATTTTGGGGGCTCTCAGATACAACTGGGTTTGTATCAGAGCTGTCATTTACTCTTCAGCTCTCAACCTGTGCAGCTGAACAACTCCTAAAAGGAGATGGATGTAAGAATGTGTATCCATAGGCAAGATGATCCTTGCACGGAGTAGCGAAGTTATTTAACCATATTCAGAAGAGACCCAGAGCTCTTACACTGAACATACTGGGATGCACATGGAGGAGGTCACCAACCTGGAACCTGCAACAGGGCAAGGAAAAGTTCCTCATCCAAGCCAGACATCTGAATTTCCTGAAAAGAATATGCTGCTGATTAAGATGTCCTCCTGAGGGAGCAGGGTTTGATTCTAAGGATGGGCTTCCTGCCTGAGTAGCTCACATTATTGCCATTTTTTTCCTCCCAGGAGTTCAGGACACAGCTATAAACTAAAAAACATAAAAAGCTCCACATTCAATTATGGCTTGTAATTATTTTTAATATTTTATTCCTGTTCAGTGATTTTTCTTCCAACCTAACAGGTTTAACTCCAACAGGTGGGAGTTGCCTTTGTTCTAAGCACAAGTTCAAAACCTTGGAGCTCTACTGTGCTGTGGAAGGGATAAGGCTGTGCCTGTTTTCCAGAGAGAATTTATCCCAAATGCAGGCAGATCCCAAGCGCCTTGGCTGCCATGAACTATCATAGCCAGTGAAAATTAACCAGATCAGAACAGGTCATTTCACTTACCCTGTGACCACAAAACATTTTTGGAAGTTACAGCCAACTAGCAGCTGTTAAAAAAAAGAAAGAAAATGAGTTGTTTATAAGTTCTTTTACTCCATCAGCCTCTTCCCTAAACCTGTGCCTCAGGGTAGCCGGTCACAGGACAGATGCCAGGAATGCTCCATGGAGATGCCTGAGGCTTCTCCCAGCAAAGCACCACACAGGGAATGGGCTGCTCCCTGATTTCCGGATTCCCTGATTTCCTGCAGGCCAAGGCCACCCCAGCCCGGCTCTCCACACCAGGCAGCAGCTGGAAGCACTGAAGGCTGAGAACTGCATCTCACACAACCACAGACTCCTCCATCCTACATTTTACTTGCACATGACATTCTGGGGCTGTGGCCCAAACACCAAAAGGCCTCTGACACTTCAGAGCTTTGAGCCATAGAAAACACCAACACTCCAGGCCATTTTGCCACCTCGGACTCTTTATGCAATCTGGAGGTTGTTAATTAACACATTTGTGGAATACCGCAATTTTACACAACACTTTTGACTTCACCCATGTCAAAACCATCTCATATGTGACCCTATACCCACAAAATGCTGATTATGTTCATCACTGTTTTCTTTAAAGGCTGATTAAATTCAAAACAAGAGCTTAAATTAAACTTGAACCCCAGGTTCTTTCCATTGTGTTTGTGAGGGGCTCCAGAGTAATACCCAAAACTCAGCTTCATCACAGTTTTCAGAAACACAGTTAAAGCACAAGCCAAACTGAAATCTTGGCGGAAACAAGGAACTTAAACCTGATTTTCAAGTGGGATGCATGTGGATATAAACCCCCTGAACTGTCCTGCTCCAATTTTAGTCTCTTCACTGCACACAATATTAATACACACGCAATACACACACGAAGCAGTTTTCCAGTTAAAACTGCATTCCCCAAAGTAACAAAGAATAAAAAAATAGTGTACTAAAATAAAACAATATATTTGCAGACTGGAATATGTCCTGATACACAGAGTCCAAATCTGCTTTATGAATTACATACAGCAGAAGGGAACATTTTCCAATGGAGAAGGAATCCACTCCAAGGATCAGTAGTCCCAGCCAATTATTAACTGTTTTGTGAAGACCATCAGTGCAGACCTGGGCTTTCTGCACACAAAATTACCCTAAAACCTCTGTTAAGTGATCTAGAGGTACTTTTCTTTTACAATACTTCAGTTACAAGCGTGCAAGACACCCTGCTTTTTTTCAAACCAGATAAAAACTTCCATGTGGTGTCCTGTTTGTGCATCCTACTCAACTGAACAGCTACACACGAGTCTAAGAGGACTGAACTCACAGCATCAGAAATCCTGCATTCGTACTTTACAAGTGTCACAGAACCATTATAAAACATAATATTAGTCTTGAAACAAGCAGGAACTCTACTCCTTTCACAAATGCTACTTAAGTCTGGAGGGAGCAGCTCATGTTTTGTTTTTATCAACTGTAATGACTCTGAGCAGTCATTATAACCTATGACTTCTGTGTAAATCAGTCCCTCAACTTCCATTTTAATGCACAAGTACATATGGCCATTTAACAATGTGAAATTAAAGTTAGCACGCATTTTGAAAACAAAATAAGAAAGACCTCCAATCATAACCACCCAGAACATCCATCAGTGGTGCTGCTATTCATTCAGGACAGTTCCATGGGCTGGCATTTGGTACCTAACACCTTGTTTTCACCTTTCTGAATAAACAATCTTCTCTAAAGATGCTGTCAAGTATCTTTAGGAAAGAGGCAAACCCCTAAAACCTTTGCAACTTCTCTGCCAGTATCTTTAAATATGTACGACCATGTTTTGTTGAAGACAAAATTTTTCAATAGCTCTTAATATTCAGTGACACAAACCCTGCACTTCAGGAGGAAAAACTGCTTACAAATATTTAGTTAGTTACAACCAAGCTTTACTGTAACCTTACAAACAAGAAATTCATACTTTTCATGCTGCAGCAATGTTTTAGCTCCTCCGGCAAAAAGCAAACATACACTTTGAAGTTCCTTGCAAATGAAACAAACACAACCAACCTACATTTTGCTGCCCACTAGCAAATGACACTGCTAAGGCCAAGCCGAAAAAACTGTTTTAGTCAAACAGCGGAGATGAGATGCTGGCTTACAGGTAGAGAACCTTAGCTTGATATCCAGCCCTAAGAAAATGAAAGGCCTCAGACCACAGCATGCAGCAAAGGAGCAGGAAAGCAGAGGGGAACTCGACTCCAAACATACCTTGTGGGAAGGGTCCAAAGTTCTGCACACTTCCACTCCTCACGAGGGAAATCCAAGTGCAGACAGGTTTGAATCACACACTGTGCCTGGCAGAGGGTTAGCTTGGCTGCTAGGACCACTTGTCAGCACAGCACAGAACAAAGGACAGGCATTCCCAAGGAAACAAGGATGTCCCAAGCAGAGAGGAAGAGGTGCACATGCAGGGCGGGGCATGCGGGGAGCGTGGGTGACCCTGCCTAGGCACGGACAGCTCTTCCAGTAGCGATCTGTTTTCATGGGCAGAGGTTATTTAGAGCCTTTTAAAGACAAAACCCCACAGAACTTGACTCTGGCAAGCCCAGCAGCAGCTCCTGCTCTCAGCACAGAGCACCAGGGCACACGTACCTTCTTGTGAACAACGGAGGAGGTGGAATTAATGGTGCTCTCGTCACTATGCATCATGACCAGCTCAGGGCTGCTCTCATCCAGGACCTCCTGCATGCTGCTCACACTGCTGCTCTGGCTGCCTGTGCTCACAGACATGCTGGGGATGGAATGGTTGCTGCCCAGACTGTCCATCTTCCTACTCAGGTTTGATCCATGCTCACTGTCCTATAAAACAAGGGGCATCAGTTACAGATCCTGCAGGAGGTCACCTGCCCAGCACATGCCTGCAACGCCCAGAGTTTGTTTTAAAGGTGACTCTGCAGACTTCAAGGGTCTTTGGACATTATTTTGCCAACTGCACATCTCAAAGGGCTGTTTGGGTTCTGGAATGCTCCATACTGGGTAGGCAGCTTCTGCCTTTTCCCCTGCAATCTGACTACATCAGGTTTCAAGTCAGTTTTTTTCCATATATCCTTAAGTCTGGGCATGGCTCTTGGTTTGATAGGAGACATCCACAAATACTGGATGGCTCGTAGAAGAAGCCTCATAAATAAGAGAAACGATCCAAGTTTGAATTAAAACAATGCTTTGAGTCAGGATCTGCTATAACACATTTCCTTTATCAGAAAATATGTAAGACAATCAACCCATTTGTTTATTATTTGATATATTCTATATGGTATAGAGGTGTTAACCTCCATGTCCCAAGCAGTCAGCAATTCTATTCTATCAAGCTAAAAACCCCTTGAACCTTGTGTTTTCAGCCAAGATAAAGGTGAGTGAAGAATCTTAGCAGCTGACTCAGCTGAACCTGCATTATTACAGGGGTTAAAACTTGGATATACATAAATAAATATTCCTCATACAAGAGGTATTTTTGATTCTACAGACAAATATCTGAAGTTAGCAGCCTTTTTTCTTCTTCCATACCCATAGGAGTACAGTAATCCCAGAGTATGCACTTAGTCTGGACTGATTTAGAGAATTTATGGAGTCCTTTGTAATTAACTAGTGGCACCGAAGAGGCTTGCAAGGAGCACACAGTGAGGACAGAACTCTGAACATCCTTCAGCTCCTGGTGTGAAGCAGCCTTGACTCACTAAAATGAGCAGCCTGCTGCTGCATCCAGTTTGCCCTGGCCTCTGAAGGGAGCTTCGGGAGAATTCCATTACAAATCAATTAATGGGGAACTCATCTTGTTGGAGACCGACAGAAAGATAAAATTGAGACTTGACAGATTTGCCTTTGATTGTGTGATTATTTTTTAAGCAATCAGCAGATCATTCAGAGCCTGCGTGAGAGCACTTAAAATCCAGAATAATACTATTTTACAGAGAACATAGGCACAGGGGAATGAAAATATTTTCAGGATGCTTATATAAAGTTGCAGAAGAAATCACATAATGAAGGATCTGAGGCTGTGTAATTAATGAATGTTTATGCAGGAAAGACAGAGATGAGATTGCATTTGCAACCTTAGCACTCGCTTCCTGACTTCAACTTTAACCTTCTTGGAAGGGCTCTGAGGAAAGCATTAGTAATCTTTTGCATGTTAAAGATTTGTAAGGCTCATCTTCCACCTTAGAAAGCCCAAGGTAGAAGAAGTGCCTGGTGGCATTTCCAGTGGAGCAGGTTCTGTACCCAGTGAAGCAGGAACTGCAGCACGTGCTGGGTCTCCTTGCCCTGCCCAGTTAGTGACACACACGAGCAACAAAACCTCCTGTGACAGGGGCTCAGGGGTCAGTGCAGAGCATGCTGTGCACATGCAGAGTGTCATCAGCCGCATCCCTGCCAGTCCCTGCAGAGACAACAGCTCTTCTCCCTGCTTTTTTGAGGGCTGGGGACAGGAGGAACAGAAGACATACCTTGGAGTCAAACACTACCATGTGTTTCCTGTTGAGCTTGGAAGTTCTTAACAGCCTAGTGGGAAACCCATTCCCTGGCACTTTGCTGTCCTGTCACTCTACTGACAGCTTGTCACATGTGGGGACAGAAACTGGAAGGTTTCAGTGGACAACTCTGCCAATCCCCCACTCCCCAGCTAAGCTCCAGGTCTGCAAGCTGGAGGGCACCTTTAATCCCAGCAGTTGCTGTTCTTGCTCCTTTGGGGCATCTTCACAGGGAGGGGGAGCACAAAGTGCCAGTCCCCTCCTCCTGCAGCTCTGCCTGAGACCCAGGTGCCCATTTCTTAAACCAGAGCTCCAGTTTAGCTTTAAAGGAGCATTTGACACACCCAAACTTCAAGCCCAAGCCCCTGCAGATACTTTGCGCTTGGACACCTCACTGTGTGTTATTGCTTCACTCCACTGGAGCAAAAGGAATAAAGATATCAATTTGTCTGTCAGTGTTTTTCATTGAGAAGCAGTCATGGCTTTATTTATGCATTGTGCCTGCACCAAGTGACATTAATTTCCATCTAAGCTCATGAATTGAAAAATGACTGGTTTCCTTCTCTCAGCCACAGTTAGGGTCAATTATCATACACTGATGAAGTGGGTTGTTTATTACAAGATTTAAACTGAAGCTGCATTTTAGGTCTTTAACCTTTTTCTTCTTTAACATTAAAGAATTTTAAAAAATAAGTCTTACTAATTTGGTGATTTGCTTTTCAGCTCATGAGAGGCCAATTACTTTACCGTAAAGTTATGGTAATTGAAAAAATATTAACATTAATGGAGTTGTTTTGACTGTGCAGATGAGAAAGAAAAGCTTGGGCTGTCAAAGACCCTCCTCCACACAGGCTGGGAGCCACTTCTCACAGAGAACCTCCCTCAGAATGAGTTTCTTCCCTAAAGATTCCAGAAGAAAGGGCAGCACTGGAAAAAATCCAAAGTTTTACATGTTCAGTAACTGGCAGCTTGAACACTGAGTAAGTATCACTCATTATCCTATCCTGTCTCTCTGCTGATCCAGATGATATTCCAACAACATTCCTCACCTAGGCCGAGCTTGCTCTGCCACCCTAAGGACAGGAACATCTCCCTGGCCCTAAAATTACTTGTAAGAGTGTAAATGGGGTAACAAATCACGAGTACCTCCTCCTCCTCCTGGGACTCATTCAGGGGGCCATTCCTTGTCTCCTGGAACAGGATTTTCTTCATTTTCCGGTACTGCAGGTTGTCCAGCTCCCTCACTGCATCCTTGGTCCTTTGGATGAGGTCTATGAGCACCCTGGGTGGTCGCTCCCGGCGGACAAAATCATGCTGAGTTAAGGAAATAAAACACCTCATTTCAGACACTGGGGTAAAACCAGGGACAATAGGGACTTTTGAGACCCCTGAAGTGACAATTCCCATTCTGGAATGTATCTGTTCACATTCAATAACTGGTAATGTCCTTTCTCAAAGACTCCAAACACACTGAGCTTGCGCTGGGGTCAGGTTTTCTGAGCTCTCCCGGTTACACAGACAATTTGTCCCTTCCTGAGCTGGTTCACTCAAAACACACAAGGTGACACTTCAAACCTTGGAGCCACAGGAATGAATAGTATGCAGCCAGGACAAAGAAGAATCAACCTGCAAAGATTTATCCTGCATCCATCTATTCCAATTCACACATAAAACCAGCAGGGAGACCACAAAGTTTATTTATACCTAAAGCTTTTGTAGCCAGAGTTGAAATAAAATCAGGCTCTTGCCAACTCCTGCACAGGTTTTAAGTGCAGACTTAATAAATTCTTTAATGGTATTTAAGAACATGATTAAAGCCTCTTCTCTGATTTATCAGATACATTCTCCTGAACTGTACAGCTGGCAGTGGATAGAAAAGTCTCCAGCTTTCCCATTTAACCTTGGCTAAAGCAGACAACCTGAGTGTCCACTTGCCAATATTCTATATGGGATCAATACAGCTGGGTGTGTTGCTTAGTAGTTCCCAAGGGGGATGGCTTTAGGGCACAAATATCCTCTGCATGCTTGTAGAAAAATTTACAGTGAAAACAGAAAAATTTGCAGTGAAAAAAAAAAGAAATTGGGGGGAAAAAAAGTTGTTCTCTGCCGCACACTGCAAATGCCACAAGCGGCTTTTGTTAGAGCCTCAACAGCTGGACCCACCTGCAAGGAAATTCTCAGGAGGGTCACCTTTGCCTGCCTGGCCTCACAGCTCTCCTGTGGGCTCAGCTCAAGAGTGAATTCATCCCCTGGAGCTGAAGTAACCAGCACATGGAGCCCCAGCCCGCCCTAAAACAGGAGCCTTCAACGGAAGGGCTGAAAGGATGAGCTAATCATCTTTTAATGATTTGTAAATAAACAAGGAAAGCATCATGCCACAAGCTTGTTTCTTGTTTTCAATTGAATTCAAACTGTTGTGTGTTTGAGTTTTGCTAGTGGGGACAGCCAGTCACTTCAGTACGCATTTTTTGCTTGTAGTGATGGTGTTTATTTTTGAATCAGAGTTGAAAGTTCTAAACATCATTTCACACAGGAGCAAAATGAATCATTTCTGCTCTTCAACGCAGATAACCACCATTTATTTCTTCGTGAACAGTAACAATCTGCAGCTTATTTATGATTAGGAAAAAAAGGAACCCATTTTTATCTCATTGTAGATCATTTTTAGAAAGCAGCAAAGCATTTGGAACAATGATCCGGAACCTAAATCCATTCTATGTGTGCACTCAAATATTAAAATGTGACCACATGAAAAGTGTAGGGCAGATATAAATATAAATAAAATATAAATATAAAATACGGAATATACAGGATTTCAGACTCAGATCTCAGCTCTAATTCTTTGTACAGACTCCAACCTAAGGTACTCCTGAAATCAAATTCTTCAATGAACTCAGCCTGTTCCTAGAGAGCAACACGGCTGCCAATCCCCAGGAATGAATCATTCCAAAACCCACAACATAAACCTATTAGCTGGTCAGGGTGCTACAAGTAGAACCAGGGAACAAAACACTGATTATTTGCCACAGCACAAATGTACCACAGGAAAAAAAAAATATACCAGGTGCCAAAGGGAGCACAAACAGCTCCTTCATCATTTACCTGGAGAGGTCACTGGCACCAGCAGCCAGAGGGAGAGCAGGGCTAATAATCAATTTTAAAGAAAGGCAATAGTTAAAAGAAAAGCCAAAGCCTGATGGAGAAAGGGCTGGATTTCACACCCCCCTACCTTCTAATGGAAGGCTGCTCCTGAATTTCCAAAAAGCAAAGCCCTTGGAGCTGTAAACAGTTCCTCTATTTCCCAGGTAAACTGAAACCAAATGACTTAAACTGGAACTGATTTATGATTCTATGATTCACTGACAAAACCTTGGCAAACTCTACACACATCACTCCCAGGTCCCCCTCCTACAGGCTCTTGGCAATTATGGACCTGTAAAAACCCTTTCCAAAATGATCCAGTTATTTCCAAACCAAGTTTAATTAATTGGGTTCAGTATAGAAACCATTAAAAGGATTTAAACAACCTCTGGGTCTGGTGGTTTGATTAGGGGAGGAAGTCAGCCTTGGCCTATCCCCTTAACGCTACTTTTAACTGCTAAGTGTGATGCATGAATGGAGGAAAAAAGAAAAAAACCCAACCAGAGTGGATTTTTTTAAGGGCAAATACTTTTTCACCATCTTTACAATTATTTTGGTAGACAAACAGATTTCCCCCCAAATTTTTGGAAAAGATTTGATAAATTACCCGTAACAAATCTGTTGATGATGGCCTTTCCTGAGGTATTTTCTGTAAGCAGTAATCAACAAATCCCCTAAAGGAGTCTGACCTGCAAAAAAAAATAAAATTCTAAATGAAAAAAAGAAGCTTAGGATCTGGAATATATTCAAACTTATTAGTGTAAAGCAAAAGAAAAACTTTGACTAATTTGTTCTTAAGTTCTAAGGCAGAGAAAGTAACTGGGTTTTTCCAAATTCCAAGTTGATCCCATCAGTTCTTTCCCAGTTAAAGGCTGTTGAAACAACATGGACATACAATCATCCCCAAGCACAAACTGAAAACCAGGTTAGAACTATGTGTACCAGTCACTATTTGTGATTTTACTTCAACTGCTTTAAAAAAATGACAATGGAATTATTGGGAACTCCAGAAATGCACTCACTGATCTCTGGGAGGTTCCAGAGCTAACCCTGCCTCAGGGTAAAGCCTCTCAATGCTCAGTTCAGCAACACTTGAGGCTTTCTATGAGGTTTTATCACAGCTGGAAAGAAGGAAACTGATCTTTCAGGTGCCACTGGACTCAAAAGCAGCACAAAAGGCACCTTGGTGACTCCCTGTGCCCTCTGAGAGCAAACAGGGCACTGTAAACAAGTGCTTGCAATCAAGAACTCTGATCTGGTGCTGTTTATTCATAGCTGTCTCTGCTCTGCATTGCAAATTCTGCACAGAACGTGGGGACCGTGCTGCAGGCAGCAGAGCAAGCTCCTGGAATCCTGACAAATGGACTAAACAGAGAGGAGGAAATAAAGAAACTGGAGTGGTCTTGATAAAATGATCATTTGATAAAATGATCAGCAATTGAACAGTTGTGCTGCTTAAATGCCCAGCAGACAAACGGGGGAACTTCACACCTCTCCAGGAGCTTTTGTTTCAAGCCTTCTGCAAACTCTGCCAAGCATCACCCCACAGTAACATTCCAGTCCTGGGTACAGGGAACAGGAAACAGGGCAAGCCCTTTGCTCCCACAGAGTAACAAACTGTTCTTGTATCCAAGCTCATGCCTGGAGCATGGGGAGTACTCACTGGCCACGGAGCTCTGAGGGCTTTTGGAGTCACCCACTGACAAAAATATCCAGTTACCTCCACATGCTCCTCCCTTTCTCCATGTTTCAGCTATACAGCAATGCTACCAGGTCTTCTGCTAATGGGGATCTTTGGCAGCTGGAAACTTTGCTGATGCTGAGCCATGGCTGGTTTAACACATCTAAGAATATTTTAATTCCTACAGCAGCTACAGCCCCAGAATTAACACCTCCACACACTTAGACTGTAGAACAGCCAGACTGACAGAAGGTCAAAATTGAGCCAGCCTACATATGATTTGAGAACACACACAAATCACTGCACTGCAACCAACACTTTCCTTGTCAGGCTTGAACTGTGCAGTCTCACAGGGCATTTTCAGGGAAATAAACAACAAAAATCAGCTGTTAATGGTTCTCTTACCATTCATTTGATTGTAACCTAGGGGAATCGTTCTGGGCTATGTGATATAAGGCACTCATTGCATTCATGTTGAAAAGTGGAGGCTTCCTTTCAGCTGGAAAGAGAAGAGAAAGGTGTGATAAGGCTGTCTGGAAAGAAAGGAGAAATGTATGGAAGTATGAGCAGAGTATCACTGCTAAATCAATACTCAGTCCTGTTGTCATCACACTTAGGCCAATTATTTTAATATCCCAAGTCAGACCAGGCCACCCACTCAAGGAAAGCTGCTGTTCACTTGGAGAGGGATGACAAAATCCAAAGAGAGCAGGATACAAATTATAAGGAAGAGTTTGCGGTAAATTTTACGTTTACTTGCAACATCTCACACCTGATCTGCTGTGGCAGAATCAGTTGAAACTGAGTAAAACTGAGCTTAGGCACAGTTCAGGGCCAGGACGTGCTGTATCAGTCTCTGCAGATCTTTGATGCACTGCTGGAACATCTGGATTACAGGAAAGAGTGGCTGCCCTGCTTAATTTGTCACTGCAAGTGAGAGAGGTTACCAAATTCACTTGCCAGATGTGCCATGAACTCCCTATCACTGAAATCCTTCCCAGGATTCACTCAAATCCTTCCCAGTCCTTGCACCAAAAGGGCACCTGCCCAGCAGCCCCTGATCTCTCAGGAGGGCAGAACTCACAGAGAAACTGGGGGAGGCTGGTTCTCACCCAGGTCAGTGGTGCCAGGACTTTTCAGTTCTTTCAGGCCAGGGCAGTCCCCTGTCCTTGTCATGCAGCATGCAGGCAAAGCACCACATCTGCTTTTCCTTAACCACTACTTACTCCAGCTACACAGGGGAATTAAGACATCAGCATTCAAAGAAAGCCAAGTGCTGCTCAACAAGAGATTTCCTCCAGCTGCTGCCTGACCTCATGTTCAGACAGGGAACCATGCAAAGGCAAAAGTTCAAAGTTTAAAAAAGTTTAATGCTTCTCAAAAGGGTATTTTTAAAGAAAGCAAATCCATCATCTCTGTAAAATGGCTTGGAGGTTCCTGAGTAGAAAGCTCCATAGAAATTCTGGTACCAAGACTGTGTCTCCATAGGGCTGCACAGTCTCTCCCCTACTGCTGTGATTTACCCCTTAGAGGTTGTGACACACTTGAACTCCATACAAACAAAAATCCTTGGGCATGCACAACAACAGAATTCTAAAACTTCCAATTTTGACATTCTTTGTATCAAAATACAGACCACGTCAGCATGCCCGCATGTGAAATACAGCCATGTTAGTTACTAGTTATCTACACCATCTCAGTTCTGGAGACAACATTTCTTCTCCTGCACATCCCCCTCTTTGTTATCTCACACATATTTCTGCTGATTAAACATTCACCAATGACATTTTCAGTGAACTCACCCTCACAGTAAGTTATTGATGTACTGCTGTTAAATAGAATCCATATCAAGACTAATTTTTGAAAATAATCTACTCAGCACATGCAGTGTCAATATTCAAACTTGAAACACACACTTAGAGTCTGCTCTGTGTACCTGCCATCACATCCACCTCTGTTCCGGCCTCTGTGGATGTGTATCATTTGCCCTTTGCAGTGCAAACCCTTTTCTTCTCCTCGTGTAAAGAACCTGTCCACAATGATACATGGCACAAACTTTTCAGCTGAGACTGAAGATTTTTGTTTCAGAAAGCAGGGAAGTAAGAAGAATTGAAAATTAAATGTAGGTCCCTTCTGACACACAATCCTTAGGACACCAGTTCCCTTGACACAACAGCTGGGACAACTTTCTCAGAGTCCAGCTTGGAAAACACAGATAACAAACCATGGTTTCCTCTCATTCAAGAGCAAAATGCTCTGGTTCTCCAGGGAATAACTGAGCACACCAGACTAACATGAAAGCACAGTGCATTAGTGGCTTGCTCTTGATTTGCCAGCAAGTAAAAGAGTCAACTGTCAGAGTTTTCCAAGTCAGGCGTTTTAAAGGGCAAAACTTAAAAGGAATAAGGATCTTCCCTTTTTGCAGGAGTTCCTAATACACTGCAGAGTTAATTATCCACCTCAGCTGCTGTGGGTTCACTCACCTAACTCGATGCACGTGATCCCGAGAGACCAGACATCCACCTTCCCATCGTACTGTCCCTCATCCATAGCAAGGATCACCTCTGGTGCCATCCTGCCAACCACAGAGCAAAGGCTGTGTTAGGGGACACACAGCGTGACTCCAAGCACACAAACTGAGGTGGTTTCATCCCCTTTAGCAAAGCCACAGAGCAGGACACAGAGACAGCAGGGAGCTGAGGAAAAGTGTGCTGGAACAGAACAAGGACTGGCCACACCAGCAACTTGTCAGAGGAAAGGGGAAAAGCAAAAGAGGAAAGGGGGGAGAGAAAAAGAAGAGGAAAGGGGGGGAGAAAAAAAGAGGAAGGGGGGGAGAAAAAAAGAGGAAGGGGGAGGGGAGAAGGGGTCAACTCAATCATCTTCCTGTTAGCAGAATATGCTGGCACATGGGAGACCCCCCCCACCCATTTCCAAAGGCATTGTAGCTGCAGGGTGACAGCAAGGGCTGGGAGAGCCCTAAAGGCACCCCTTGCACCCTCCCCCAGGCTTCCCCTTGGCACACCAGGAGCATTTCCAGCAGACATATGCAGCCTGTGGGTGCAGCTACAAATGGAACAGGGAAATAGGGTGGTCCAGGATAAAGGCATGAAGTGGGGACAGAGAAGCAGCAGGCCCAGTCTGCAAAAATTCAGCCTCCAAAAAAAGGCTTCCTGCCAAACGGCCTCATTCCAAGGCTGGGCCATGGTGACCTCCCAGCACTGCCTGGGGCCTCTGCCACAAAATCAGTGGAGCATGGAGCTGTGCTGGTCCTCGGTGCTGGGAATGCCAAGGAACTCGGGTGACCCCTCAGTAATTCCTTCAAAACAGGATTTAAGTAGCTGTGTGACTTCCAGCCAGACTAACAGGATCCCCTTTCTCCATGAATGTCTTAGTCCCATCACCTATGGCAAGTCTAAGTTATTTTTAAGCCAACGGCATTGCAAGAGTGGAGCCATTTCCAAGCACTGCACAGCCTAAACCTCTCCTTATGGACCCTGAGGAAGGACACTTCCTGAAGATCTGGACACAGGGATGTCAGGAAAACTGCTTGGCTAATGAAGATTTTATCCAGGTATTATTTTTGTATTGTGAAGCACTGGAAAGGGAAGAGAGCAGTTTATAAAGGACTAAAGCACTGCAGGCTTCACTCACCAGTAAGGCGTTCCCACAAAAGAGTTGGCAGGGGACACTATAGATGCAGACCCAAAATCAGCGAGTTTCACTTGACCTGGTTCTGTTAGAAGAATATTCCCAGCTTTAATATCCCTTTAACAGAGAGAAAAAGAGAAAAAACCTGTGATTTAGCATGATACAAACTCTGGTGAGATGCTTTTGTCTGCAAAGGGCAAGCACAGGATATCCTGACACCCACACGGCAGGTGATGCTGGGACAGAGAGAGGAATTCACTGACAGTGTTTCAGCAGCAAGCCCAGAGTAACCTCTATTCCCCCATTCCCAGGACAGCACTGCTTCAAAAGGAATACTGTGGAATAAATATTTCATACACACATGCTACTTGTACATTCCAACACTTCTGCTGCAGGACAAGTGCTAAAGTCTTGTTATGTGCAAGAACAAACACCCAAAAAAGTACAAGAGAGACAGCACAGGCTGTCCCCTTCACTGTCATCTCCACTGCCACCTTTCCTGTACAACAGCCAAAGGGATGGAGCATCTCTCTTACAAGGAAAGGCTGAGAGAACTGGAATTGTTTAGCCTGGAAAAAAGAAGGCTTCAGGGTGACCTAATTGTGGCCTTCCAGTACCTGAAGGGAGCCCACAAGAAAGATGAAGAGGGATTATTTACAAGGGATGGAGTGCAGGGTTAGATGGCAAATTAGGAATGAATCCTTCCCTGTGAGGGTGGGGAGGCCCTGGCACAGGGTGGCCAGAGAAGCTGTGGCTGCCCCTGGATCCCTGGCAGTGTCCAAGGCCAGGCTGGACGGGGTTTGGAGTAGCCTGGGACAGTGGAAGAGCGTCCCTGCCCATGGCAGGGGGTGGAATGAGATGGGCTTTAAGGTCCCTTCTAACCCAAACCATTCTGTGAATTGCTGTTCTATACAACGGCTCAACAGCCACATCAGGTATCAACAACATATCTGCCAGCCTTGTACCTGCAATTAAATAATAATACCAACAGGAATTCCCTCCTTTTCCATCCACAGCGCGACGCGGGACCAGCGGGCGTGGGGCCTGCAGTGCCGCTCCCTCGCCACCAGGTGGCCCCCCGCGCCAGGTCCCGAGTGGGGCCGGACCCGCGGGACCCGCTCCCAAAATTTGGTCCCCAATCCCAAAATTCGGTCCCCGCTCCTTAAATTCTGTCCCTTCTCCCTCAGCCTCGCCATTCCCACTGGCACAGGAACGTCTCCCTGGGGTTGTCCACACCAGCGCAGCAATGCTCCCCGCCCAGCCAGGGCTCCCTCTCTCGCCACTCCTTTTCTGCCTCAGCAGCCACAAAACCAGGAATGTGTCCCTGGTCCTCATTTCTGGGTGAGCAGATTTGCCTTCCCATCTCAGAGGTTAAAAGGTGGAATACCCCTTGGATGAAACCCAGGTCACAGAAGCGCAGGATAATTGGGGTTGGAAGGGACCTCTGGAGATCACCCAGTCCAACCCCCTTGGAGCAGATGACACAGAACACGTGGGTTTGGAATGTGTCCACAGAGGGACAATCCACGCCCTCCCTGGGCAGCTGTTCCAGAGTTCTGCCACCTTCCACGGACTTACACTTCCATCACCTGATTTTTGAAAGCATAAAGTTTTACTTATTCACATGTAAGTAAGAAAAAATACCTAGTCTTAGAAATAGTCTAGCTTAGTGAACTCCAATTTATTTTGCAAATTTAAGGTGATATTCTTCTATCAGTGTTTAGTGCAACATTCCTGCGCAGCCTTTGTTACCAGGGTCTGCACAGAACAATTGCCAACAAGGCAGAGAAAATTTTGGTAGAATAGCTTTTACCAAGGCTGTTTAAACCCAGTGAAGCAGCTTTGAGACTCAAGGGAGCAGCAGCACGCTCCAGCCTTACCTGTGGATCCTACAGTGGGAGTGCAGGTAGGCCAGCCCCTGCAAGGCACCGTGGGTGATGGCAGCAATCTCCACTTCCTGGAGTGGTTTCTTGTGAACTACGGGAAACAAAAATCAAGGAAATAAAACAAAACAGAAGAAAATAACGGGTATTTTCACGAGAAAGCGTCTTCTAAAGAAAATGAATCCCACCAATCTGCTACGAAGAGAAATTAGGGAAGAACTCTTCCCTGTGAGGGTTTTAAAGTCCCTCCCAACCCAAACCATTCTGTGATCCTGTGATCTTGGCCCCCAAGGAACACTAGTTTACAAAAACTTTGGCTTTGAGTCCCTATTTTGACTTAGATTCCCCTATTTCTTTGCAGGTGCTGTTCTAGTTTTGAGGTCACATCAACCTCTTGTTCTAAAAACCATCTGTAATTATTCCTGCACACTGCAAGGCAAGGACAAAGGGGGATCTCTGCAGGATTTTATCATGGATACTCAGAAAACAGGCAGCCTAAAAAGGCACAGATTACAGGAACATACCTGTACACTTTTATACCTTCATTTGACAAAATTAAAATGTGCAGGCCCACTATCTACAGCACTGGGAAAGCCTCAAATTCTACCTAGAGAATGAAGCAGGACAGACAGACTACCATCTGCAAAACCCCAGTCCGTGAGGAAACAGCCTCCTATCATACCCAGGTGGGGTGTACTAGCAAAAAGAGAGCCCAAGATATATAAAACTTACCTTCTAGCAAATCAGAAGCTGATCCTAAACAGTACTCCATAACCAACTGCAAAAAAGAGAACATCATCAAGTATCTCTTGGAGCATTTTGAAAGTAAAAAGTGTCTTTACATTCAAGATTTAAATCACGTGGTGGCTTTAACACCCTGATTAAGAAAGAAAAATGTAAGTAGTAGGTTTTGTTAGTCTTCCATCAGAAGATGCAAAATTTGACTTTATTTTAGTACTGTTCACCACAAACCCAAAGCTATTTCCCTGCCTGTGCTGAGGATTTGAGTGCTGCAGTGTCCATTTGCTCTAAATGCCCCTCACTCACCCACGCCGTGTGCTCCTTCAGGTAACAGCCCTTGTACTCGATGGTGTTGGGGTGCTTCAGCTGTTGGAGAAACTTGACTTCTTTGATGATATCCTGCCATTTCTAATGAAAAAGAAAACAAAGCAAAAAGTATAAATACATTTCTCTTCTTAATCCTCTACATCCTTTCATGCACCACACACTGTAGGACAGTCTGAAAAGTGACCATAAAACTATTTTACAATATGAAGATGGAAAGTTGGAGTTGCAAAAGCACCGCTGTAAATCAGTTGTCTGGGTCCCTGTTGTGCTGAGATACCCCCAAGACATATTTAACAGTTTGAGGATTGCAAAAATTTTTTTTCTCATTTTAACTGCAGTACATTTTACTTAAATGCTGCTGCTTTGCAAATTGAACTGTTCAGTGGCCTCAAACTTAGCAAGAAACCAACTGCCCAAGAGACACCTTAAATGCTACAGAGAGTAGCAGTGAGCTGCTCACTTTCTGTAACAGCACAAAACCATGGACATTTGGGAGACCAGCAAGCAAGCAAGGAAAAATGAGCTTAAACCATCCCTGTTTGCTCTTAAGAAACAAACACACCCTGCACATCCACACACCAGTCCAAAGGAACAGTGGGTCCAAGTTCAACACAAAAATAAGAGGAACAACTATCAACAACTGAAATAAGACTGAGATTAGCAGGCCTGTGCAATTTTATAGATCCTCAGGAGTGGTTCTTACATTTCGGAGAGATGTGCTCCAGTGGCCAGTGCGCTCTTAACATATGTCTTAATGAAATTATTTCTGAAACAAGCACCATCCAGGCATTCTGAATCCCCATCCACTTCCTTAAACTGAACTATTTGTCAAAATTTGCATAAACTCATTTTCCCTCCCCAAACCTCCACGATCCCCATGGAAGGGAGCAGCAGCTCCTGCACTAGAAGCTGTTCTGTTGGGGTCAAACCAAAGCTGCAGCTCATTTCACTGCTCAGATTTACACTGGAGCTGCCACAGCTCCTGAATGAACAATTGCCTTTATTCCTCTTACCTCATTCGTTTGCTTTCCACTGTAGGACATCTTCTTGACTGCCACCACCTCATTAGTGTGGGAATTCGTAGCCTGGAGTAGGGAAAGAGAAACATTGAAAAAAGCAAGAAATAGATTGAAAAAGCTTCATTTCTTTCCCCCTCCCCACAGAGTGAGCTGTGCCTGTGGCAAATTCAGGCTTTTTTCTCCTGTATCCTTGCAAGCTCCTGCACCTCAGAGACAACTTCCTCAGGATAAGATTTACCACACAATTATTAGGACGCTTTTCCCTGATTTTATTTGTCCATATCCACTGTTCTTCCCTTGGACTCTGTGCTACTTCTCTGTTGATGTGTAAAAGGCCCAATATTGCATCTACGGGGAACATGCAAAACACAGTTTTATTGGAATTTCATAGAAACAGTTTTAAAAGAACCATTGGCAAAATGTTTTCCAAAAAACCAAATACAGATGTGTATCAAAATCTCCATGATTTCATCCAAAAACTCCGTACAACACTGATATTCTTAAATAGCTATTTCAACTTCCAGCTTCAAGAAGATGATTCAGCCTGGAATTTATCTCCATTAAAAAACTTTCCTTTCACCGCACCAGATCTTAGTTTTGCAATGACTATTATGCAGCCATCAAAATTCTACTTTTCTGCAGCATGGATGATGCAGGGATGGTAACTGGAGGTTAAAAACTCAGTTTTGGAAAGATCTCGCCTCGCCTAGACTGGCACTGCCCTAATTTCTGCATGTTAAGGACAAAAAAACGTCAAGCTTTTGGTCTTAAAACAGTTGCTGAAATCTCTGTACATCCAACCACTTTTGGGACAAAAAATTAGTGACAGTTAAAAGCTTAAACTATAATAGGAACTAAATGTGGTAAATCCTCCTTTCAAGTAACGTATTAACTAATGACATTTTTTTGAGGCATGTGGTGACTTCAAAGAAAAACTGTGTTGGGTGAATCAATGGAGCACAGGAATTACCAAAGGGAGGTGACACACTCCTCAAATGAGATAGAGAAAGCTGAAAGCAAGGAACTTTGGGATAAGGCAAAACCCCTCCCCACCACTTGCCACCCTGATTCAGCACAGAGAAGATCAGGAGTGTTTTACTCAGATGTATTAATGCTTTATTTCTGTCACATTAATTCCTAACAGCTCCACCTGACCGTGGTATCTCTCCTTCCAGCTGTGATTTGTCACTGAAGGACACACTGCCACGTTCCCAGAGCTGTGGGGGAAGTTGTGGCTGCACCAAGAGCTTGGGATGCTCCTGGCTGAGACAACTCACTGTACGAGCACCCTTGGGGAACAGCCACTTGCTGAAGCAGTTTTGGCCATATTTGAGATTGATATTGCTATCCCTCAAAATACACATGAAATACTTATATGACATAAAATTTAAGGTTCCTCTTGTAACAACAGCTCCACCAACACCTCCATCACTTCACATAGCTCCAAAGAGTGAACTGGAATGCTTAAAATAACTCATGCTACCTACTGGCAGCTAGAGGTGTAAGGGATCTTACCTAAATACTTTACTTTCTGATATTCAGAAACCCAATTCAAGTGAACCTGATCCTCCTGAGTGGCTGACCACATTACCAAGCAGCTTTAATTTGTCTTTAACTGATTTTTTCAATATTGACTCTGTTTCAGTCTCACTAATACCAAATGGATTATAATTATTTCCAAACTCAGTATTTTGGATTTGGCTTTGTTTGATACCAACTGCAAAAGCACCATTTTTCTCATTTCCACATTAAATTCTCTTGCCTGTATCAGTGAATGCCATACATCCTTCCTGCTTGAATTCCCATTCCTCTGAGGACTCTCTCTGCTTTTGCCATAAAGGAATTTGCAGTGATTTCCAAACATATGAACTCAAAGTATCTTGAAATTCCAGTTTGGCAAATTAATTTTCAGCTGCTAAAATTCAACTTTCAGCATCAAACACCATACACTTGACCTGGATGGTTGGGTACACTATTAAGACTATAGTAAACTGCTACTATAAATACAGCTGTAACATTAAAAAGATCAGGAGTAGTTTGGAAACACTGATTTTTCAGATGTGTTATCACAAAACTAATGCACACAAAAGACTAAAAACTCAAAGAACACCTCCCTCTACAAATGCTGAAAACCCTCCAGAACATCACTTGAAATTATTCAGTTCTCCAAAAAAAGAAAGAACTATACTTACAAAGTAAACTGCTCCAAAACTTCCATGTCCAATTTCATGCAAACCCACGAATATTTCCTCAGGATCATCTTTGTAGAACAGGTCAGCTATTTCTGGGTCCTTTGGCACCCCTTTGCGCATGGTGAAGCGTGTTAGGAACTGGTTTGTGCTCTCAAGTCCCAACCAATGTCTTCCTTCATCGACAAAGCCGTTTGCAGACAGCTTTCAGCACCTGGTGGGAAAGCTCATCTTTAATCTGCTTCCTCTTCCATGTGTTTCTGTTCACACTTCCCTGACAGCAAAATGAGAGGAAACACTTCCAGCAGCAATAGGCTTCACTATTGCTTCCTCCGGCTAATTCTTTTTAATTATTAGTCCTATTAAGATAGAGAGATTAAAATGCATTCAGGGTACAACAGCTCTTTATCTCACACAGGAAGCAAGTGCTGCAGTGACACTGAAGTCCACTTGAATTCAAGAGTCCTGTTGCTATGCAAAACATCCTGTGACAGGAGTTTGTTATTCTTCACGCTGGGCTCCCGATGTGTCAGTTTTTAGACTCTCTCTGTTGTTCCTCCTACTTTTCTGGGCTGTTTGCTTTGTTTCTCTACTCCCAATTGCCAGCTGGTGCTCATAGAAAAGTCAGCTGCTACTCCACAGCAACACTTTGCAGCCATGTAATCGTTATTTCTGTATTTATTTACTCAGAGCTTCAAGACAGCCAGTGCTGCTGGATTGTGATCGCTCCCAGGACATGGAATTGCTTTTGAAGAATCCTAAACTCCATCATTTAAGGCAGGTCTTTGCCTCCTTAACATCTTCCCTTAGCACAGAACTGAGCTGCATCTAAATGAAGATTTTCAGTATTCATCCCAAAAATTTTATTTATGTGGGAAGACAAAGAGAAAAAAAATAAACATCCAAACATCAGAAAGTTTTCCGTTTCTTAACAAAACATCTTGAAAAATCTGCACTGACTCATTAAATACGGGTGTGCAAAGCAATGATGGGGGCCTTTACCCATCTGCTTTTGGCTTGTGAGATGCAGCAGATGAGCTGCAGCTGAGTCACCTGGAGCAGTTTCCATCAGTCTGGAGCAAGTCTCAGAGCTACCTTCACACCCGTGGTTCAGCACCTCCTTTACTGAGGCCACATCTTGTCTGCGCACAACAGACTCCTGCAAACACGCACTAGGACCGTCAGCCTATGCCATGATATAAACCAGGGCAACATTTAATGAGACACCAGCTGAAATGTAACAATCAGACAAATTTAAAACTAAAACACACATAAAAGGTTTTTGAAGGTTTTGGACTTCAAGTGCCATGTGGATGAAAGCAGAATTTTGGCCTGGTGCTGAGACAGCCTCCCTGGCTGAGGGTCAGTGATGAAGCAGCCAGGAGAGGTGCAGTGAGAGGAGCCCACCTGGATAACTGTGGCACCAACCATGCTCCGTGGCTCACATTCCTTCCAGCAGCATTGTCCCGTGATCCCGGCCCTCCAGACTCTCCTATTCTGCAAAGAAAAACAAATAACAGTACTTAGAAAAATGATTTTTAAGTTTTACACCTTATTCTAACACACAAAAACACCACATCCAGTAAAGGCCAGTGACTCCAGGGCCCCACTGGAAAGCACAAGGAGAACTGGCCGAGAACGCTAATGGTGTGACTTTAGGTGAGGATAAGCACTTCCTGTGCTCCACAGCCCTTGCACTATATATCACTGTAGGACAGAAAACCAGGAAAAGAGGTTAAATGCCAAGTTCTTTGGCTTTTATAAAGACTCTTAAGCTTGCTAGGGCACAGGAAGTTCCCTCTCAACCCACGCTTTTTAGATCATCTATAAAAAGGACAAAGCTCAGAAAATATCCCCATCCCTGGAAGTGTCCAAGGCCAGGCTGGATGGGACTTGGAACAACCTGGGATGGTGGAAGGTGTCCCTGCCCATGGCAGGGGAGTGGAACTGGAAGGGCTTTAAGGTCCCTTCCAGCCCAAACCATTCAATGATTCCATGAGAAGCTGACAAAGCTGCGTCCATTACTTGGTTCTCTGTGTTCTACCTGATGACACATGAGATTCCAGGGAAAGTCCTGGGCATCAGTAAGTCAAACACTGCTGAATTCCACCAGGGAGAGTATGAGCAATAAAAAAATGGGATAGGAGTGCCAGCCAGTGAGACCCATCAGCTGAAATCAGGTCACAGTGAGGGATGTCACCCATCGCAGCCACCTATTCCCATGGCTGTAGGAACACCCCCAAAGAGCCAGGACTGTCCCCCAGGGGAGTGGGACACAGGGAGAGCTGGGAATCAGCCTGAACTCATGGAAAATGTAGCTACATGCACAGTAGAAATGCTTCCAAGTTAAGCATACTGCAATAGTTACACTGCCAAAATCTGAATTAACAGGCACCTGATTTAATGACACACTAACTCATCCTCTCCTTTATTAGGGAAAAAATAAATGAGCAGAAATCTTCCTGCTAATAGCTAACATTATCAAAAATGTTATTTTTGTTACTTTATCTCACCACAGGCCAAAACTATTGAGCTGCTAAAAGGCTATTTGAAGAGCACCAAAAAAAGGTTCTGCAATGTTTTGCTTAAAAAACCCCAAGTATAAACAAAAGCCAGATGAATGAAATGATTATTCATTTTCAGCTGATTGGCCTCACCCACAGGTGCTATATTTACTACAGCCCTGCAGACAGGGCAAAGAATGCAGTATTTCACGTCTGGCATTCTTCGGCCAACAGAAAAATCCATCTGGCTTTAAAACAATAAAAACAAACTGACGGAGAAAACAATTTATCCATCTCCAGTCAAATGAACCCCTCTGTCATTAATAAAGCCTGTGCAGCTCCAGTATTCAAGGTATTTAAAATGGGAAGCTAAATGTCAATACTTAAGAGTTAAGCCCTAAGTAATAATGTCATTTTCCAATTAGGGCAGACATGAGTAGTAATGCAAGTAAATCTTCTCAGTAAATTTGCTCAGCAGGACTATTATTTTCCAGTAACGAATATCAAAAAACTTAGGATGGAAAGTGTATCGGCAGCAACCTGAGTCCTGTTGATTGGACGCGATCAGAGAGCGATCCATACGATCCCACAGTGCCACAAACACTGAGAACCCTCCGCACTGACACTACCACAGCACCAGATACATAATTTGGGTATCGCACAGTGTAAAACACCACAGATGCACATCACACCACTTCCATTTAGGCTGGCAAGGTCACAAGTCCTTAACATCACAACTCCCTTCTCGGTATGTGGAGACTGAAACAAAAATGGTTTAAATCAAGGCACAGCACTATTAAGAGTCAAGTGCCATTAGTAGAAAAAACTCAAGTTCAAGGTATGGTCAATTTGAGCAAGTTCTTTTCATTACCAAAGTGCTAAATTAACACAGCAAGAAACAATTTCTATTAGAAGCCTGATTTCTGCTTTTCATCCTTGTAAAGCAGCATTTGAGACTCTGCATGTCCTGAAGACCGCAAAAGGAGAAACATCATTAATCACACTGGCAGTGACTTAGGGGAGTGACAAGTGACTCAAGATTTGAGGGTTTGAGAGATGAGCATTTTGTTCAGACAGCAGAGTTTCCTCAATACTAAGCGACTCTCCCATTTAAAAACCATGAATTAACTGCTTTTGCTCCAGGTGTCTGCACAAAGATTCTCTCCTACCAGTTACGACTTCCAGGTGCTAATACTTCCAGGTTATTAATAACAACAGAAAACACCTTGACCCTAATATAAAGGAAAGAACAAAACATAACGGGAAGCACCTTTAAGAGGAACTAAACTACCCACATTCCCAAATAATCCATGGATCTAAAATTATGTCTGTCAATAAGATAAACTTGAGAACTCAAAGTGTGTGGGTTGTAAAAACACAGTTTGAATTGCATCTCACAGCACCATAGGGCTGTTTCTAATGTGCCCAGAAATGCACAAAATTAATTTTAGATCCTAACTACACCAGGGTACTTCCCAAAACAAGGACAAAGTTTTCCACTTCGTGCAGAAAAACAAACTACAGGAAACAGGGTGGACCAGCAGCAGATTCCACTCGGAGGAGGAGCAACATGACATGGCTCATGCACCCATTTTTAGATGACTATTTTGAGGGGAATAAATTCACACCAGAATTATTTTCCCAAGAATGGCAAGCACAGAGCCCCCTTTCATCACTTCAGTCTCTCCAAAATCTGGAAAACAACATAAAGAAGGAAATTCTGAGGTAAATTTAGCTGATAACTGTCCTGCATAAGAAACCTTTTGAGCTTGAAGTAAGGAAGGTGCTCAAGTTCCCCTGCAGTCCGCACCCACAAACTGACATGGGTTTGTTGGTTTGATTGATTTGGGCGGGTTTTGTGTTGTTTTTAAGAAGCTGGAGCTTTTCCCCTTCCCTTTAATTGGTATATATGGCTGGCTGGCCAGGCCAAACACAAACACTTCATCCCGGGCTGAGTCCCTCACATGAAGACCATGACCTTGGATGAACAGCCCTTTATTTTAGAGAAGCTTTTTGAAGAACACTCTTGAACCTCCACATTTTATGCCGTGCAGTGTCATTTCTTTGATTGTTAAGAATTACTTTACCAGCTAACTTGATGTAAGTGAACAAAACATACATGTTTTTTTCCAGGCACTTCATTTATTTTAATGCTTAAACCAGTCATATTCACATATCTGGCACAGAAACTCAAGCTACTGACAGGGCATACAAAAAGCACCTCTACTACAGCCTTTGTTTGCTTAAATTCATCACCAGTTCCAAGACACTCAGGAAAGATTTCACTCTGGTCTAGAAGCAGCAAGTCCTCTCACATCCTTCCCTCAGATTTCTCTGAAGCAAAATGATTCACTCAGTACAGAACCAGAACAGAAGGTACCCAGTGACCTTCAGCAGGAAAGACAAATATTCCTGAGCATTTGAGGCTCTGCAGATATCAGGGTAGTGTTCCCTGAGGGCACACAGCAGGAGGAGCAGACTCAGGAATCAGGACACAGTCTGCCAGGAGAGCTGGACAACGTCACCAGAACCACATGAGTGGCACCAGCAGCAGCACCAGTTCCTCTAACACCACCTCTATTGCTTGGCTTTTCCAAGGAATAACTTCCCAGAACACTCAAGTCAATGCCACACACCATTCTTATTAGTATCTGGGTGCAACCACAGCTCTTCACCACCTCCAGCTTCTAAAAAGAAGTGCAAGAATTTCCCTTTGGTGTGTTCGGCTCTGCAGTGCACCTGGAATTCCATCCTGGCACTTTGCACTGGGTTCAGAGCTGTCCAGAGCTCGTGTGTGCATTAGGTCATGCGGAGTTCACAGATTACTCATGCTAATAAAACCCTGAATCACAACTGTTCTGACCCAGGCCATCACTGCACGGTGCCCCTGGGGTATGAAATCCAGCTAATAACTTGCAGGGCTTGTTGGAGATAAATACCTTAACGAAAACAGCTTTTTCCTGATGAGGAGCAGTAGTTTTAAAGGAAACATTCAATTTATAACTCCCCTATGACCACTGTTTATGCAACAAAAGACAATAAACTTATTCAAAAATTAAAATATAAGACAATCTTATTTTGAAAATATTTTAAAAAATTAAATCAATGGGCTTAAAGTCAAGAAACAATCAGTTTTAGTCAGCAGGAATGTTTCAGCAAGTATGAAGTCAAGCCACAGGCCAGCCCTCCCCAAAGGAATACTCCCAGTTATTCTCTGGAATTCCACTGTTTTGTTAAATATGTATAATCACATCTACCCAAAATCATGGGGTACAGCCTGGGCTTTAGTTTAAAAGTCAAAACCAGCATCATTCTCACAATAGATCTGTAATGAAAAAGCAAGAGGCACTGGGTTCCCAATAGTTTTCCTGTTGAATTTAAAACAATTTAATGAAATATGTATGCCTTTGTTAAGTTTAAGGGTAATTAACATGTCTTGGATTAGAAGCTGTATTTTATCATAAAATCTAGAGAGCATTATTAGAGTTTCTCAGGTTTATTTAACAAGATTAAACACTTTCAGTCATGAAATAAACCTTGCCTAATTAAAAATAAAGGGAAGAAAAAAGGCTTCCTGCTCCCAGCAACAACATTTCATAATGTTTCATCGTGGTACACTTGAAATAATTCAGCAGTGCATCTGGAAGGGAGGAAAGATCCATGAATCATTTTAAACCCTAACGTACATAAGCTCAAATAGCATCATACACAGAAATACGAATTTCATCAGATCTTCTCACCAAAACATCTCTAAAAAGCATCACAGATGGGTCATGAAATGGAGAAAATTGCCTCCCTATTTTCATTATTTTTTTCTTCTCTTTAGCATTTTTATCAGGCTCTTCATCCTGTTGCTTAAAACTCCAGACCACGATAAATTGGTATTATGCTGTGTATGCTACTCAGAGGCACAAATAAGTCATCGGATTTGTTTGTGGAAGCCTCAAGAGACACCAGCACACTCAGAGTTTCCTACCTATTAATGTAATGGCTTCCAAAAAGCTGGATCCATTTTGTGGTTTAAAGCTATTTTTAGGTACTTTTTAAAAAGAGTTTATATTTTGACCATCACATAATCAAGAAAAATAAAACAAAAAACCCATCCAGAAACTGACAAATCTATTCTCAGAGCTTTCCAGAGTGTCCCAAGTGATGCTGCAGTGAGATCTGAGCTGCTCCTACTCACTTGCATTACAACTCAGAGCTGTAGGATCCCCGTGGGGGACACGGAAGCCACCACAGTGGCCACGAGGTCATTTAAATAGCAAACGAGGCTGAAACCTCATCTCCATCTCTAGTTCAAGTTTTCCTCAAGTGTAAGAAGTAACTGCTACAATAACTCTGGACACAATAAAATTCTTTGTGTTTTCAAAGTAGTTACCTTATCATGACTTAGATGGCCTGACTTCTGATTTGTCCCTTAAAGCCAGAAACTGCAGGGACTGTTGGATTTAACTACCTGAGGTTAACATATAATTATGCTACTGTGTGCTAGTCAAGGAAAAGCTGTGTTTTAGGAGAGGCACACGAACATAAGAAAAGCCTGTGATACCATTTGGGGCAAAATGGGATTTCATTATGCAAGTGCAAGGCAAGGAGTAAGTGTCCTGGTGTAGCTACATGGATTTTGTCATAACAGTAACTGACTTTGAAAAAGGAATTTTCTATTTAAAAATCCTGTTTATTCTCTTTGTGCAAGAAAACATAAACTCAGGTACTGATTTTCTGGAAGCTGCATCACAGTAAAACGGCCACAAGGAATCATGCCGGAGGTCCTTACAGAAAGTAAGGAAACAGATATGGGCTGTGTGCATGGAGGAGGAAAAAAAAAAAGACATTCCCTGGTCATGCAGGGTGAGAACACCTCTCACAAGAAACCAAACTGCAGGGTTTTAACTTTTTTTTTCTTTTTGAAGGGACGGGGAAGGTATGTGTGATGTTCTTCACAACTCTAAGAAAATCCACATATCTTCATCATGACTGTCTATGAATAAAACAACCCCAAACATCAATTTTACAGCAAGTTGCACAGTGCTGCATATGTTGTTCCTCCTCTAAGTGCATAAAAGGGAAAGGCTTGGGCATCCTGACCTCGTACTGCTGCTGGTTTAAGAAGCAGAGAAAGCCATAGCACTCCAACACATTTCCACCACATTCCCAACCTGGCTTTCCACGATTCTGTGATACATGTCCCCCAAGACACCTCCTTTTCGCTGTGTTATACTTCCCCCTTTCTTTGCCCCTTGAATCTCTCCCTGCTACAACTTCTCCTTTCGCAGCCCTCCTTCCTTCCTGCCTCCTCTGTGCCAGCCAGAGATAACACTTTAGGAAACAGCCTTTTGGACTACTTCAGTTTATCATTTCTGCTCGGCCTGCCCTCAGTGACTGACTCCAGCACATCCAGCTCTCCTCCTGACCTATTTATAGGCACAACTGCAACCATTAACATAAATAACAGGAATTTGTTCCACACTGGTACCATTGGAAATGGCTACACCTGTTTCATTCAGGTGCCAAAGTCTGCTTCAGGAGTGGAGCTAAACGAGAGAAAGCTTGTTTGGGAAAACCCAAAAAACTCAATTTCACATGGGAATACTATTATTAAAGGATGATATGACTTAGTCTAGCAGGTACCAGCCAAGGAAATATCAGTCATTAATATTACATGACTTACCCACTGGCTTTCTAAGTTTATTCTTTTATAACTTGCAATTTTTATGAGACATGGATAGAAGTGAAATATGAGTGGCTAACATCCAAAATCTCCTTATTATCATCTAATAACTGTGTCCAAGAAGAGAGTGTTTATCCTCTATGAAAAGAGCACTGATGGCTGAAAGTCTGGAAAGAAGAAAGATCACATGCTGCTTTTATTCAACACCCACAAAGAACTCAAAGTTTGCTCTATCAGTCATCATATGTATTTATAAGACAGCCCCCTCATGGATCCCTCTTCTTCAGGATCATTTTAACACCCTTATGACAATTAATTGCATGCACAAGTTATCACAGTTATCATGAGAGTACCAAAGTACCATGGTTAAGAAAGTAATAAATACGTTTTTACCTGCCACAATACAGCAAACCACCCCCAAACAGCATGACACAGACTGCTGAGATGGAAAGAAAACCCACAGCGAATGATGCCAGTTTTCAGGCAGGGATATAACTGGGAATGATGAATGGCTCCTTCTAGGTAGGAGGGTATAATGGGGATCACAAATGATGGGGGGGAAAAAGAAAATTAAAAAAGAAAATTAAGAAAAAATAAGGAAGAAAAATCGCAATATATTGTCAAATATATCCACTACAATTCCAGAGTAAAGCTAAGGAAGAATACAAACAAACAAAAACCCCAAATCAAAATCCTGCTGAATTCTGAACTGAAACAACCATTTTGCTTTAGCAGATAAAAACTCTGAGTTAAGACTGAAATTACAGCTACCATATCATGTCATTATTCCTATTACACGAGAATATACAGCACCCAGAGACTGTTTAAATAACTGGGTAACTGACAGGTCCAGTCTGTGATTTCAGCCTTAGGTTTTGTCATCTTGGGATTTATCAGGTCAGAAAAGGCTCTTAATGTTGCTTTAATGCAGAAAAACTAAACTTTTAAATTAGAACTGGAGGGGAAACAAAAATTTGCTTCACTGAGAACTGGAATCAGATGTTTAAAATGAACTGAACGTTGCAGGTCAAGTCTGAGCCTTCTTTAAGCAAATACAGTTTTGGTTCCTCTGCAGGGAGATTGGCAGAGGCAGGGAAGAGGAGAAAGTCACCTGGATTAGGATGTGCCACCTGGCAGGTACCTGTCCCCTCAGCATTCTCTCTTTTCTATTTTTTTAATTAGCATTGCAGCATTGAAGAATCACTACACAGTTTTAAACAAATTTAATTCTCATTTTAAATAATCTATGCTTAAATTTCATTTTTCCACTTGAAATTCCAAATGCAAGTTTCAGCACCGCATCCTTGTGCGCAGGGACATCCTCAGATGAGCTTTAATGTGCTGAGATTTAATATTTCAGAATGTTAAAAGGCAGAGAGAAAAAAAAAAGATCAGTAAACTCAAACCACTTGGTGTAAAGAAAACAAGGCAGAACTAAGGGGAAAATAAAGAATATGACTAATCTTCTCACAGGCAAAGAAAGTAGAGTCTGTCTCCCAGGACCTAGTGGGTCCTTTTAGGAAAAGTGGAAGGTAGATCACCATGGAAACGGAGTATTTTATGAGGTACTTTAGCAGTGCAATTTGCTATGATACGAACATAATCAGGCGAGCAGCAGTTCCCTTCCAACCAACTAGAAAAGCTTTTAGCACAAACAGTGAGTGCATTTCTGTCTGCTGGAATCCCCAAAAAAGAAAAACGGATGCTGCTAAAGACACCACAGATATCAGTTGGAGAAATCATTATCAAAGCTTCAATTCAATTTTCTGGTCACTGGGCTCCCTGATGGAGACATCTGAAGACTCACAGAGCCCAGGAAAGGAAGCCATTGGGAGGGGAGGGTCAAACTTCCTAATTGCTGGCCCAACTTCTATGTCAAGTCCCCAAATCACATCAGATCACTGCACAAAAATACCAAGTGACAGTGTTTGGGAGGAGGGGCTGCAGGGACAAAGGGGAGTTTCTGCGGGTGGCAGTGACAGACACGGCATTTGAGGGCAGGGGGGACAGGCAAGAGAAATTCAGGTCAGAGACATCATTAAAACAAGAAAATATAATGAAAAGGATAGCAAAGCAAATGGAAAGGCCACCATATTTTAGAAACATCTCTATTTCTGCATGAGAAGCCAAGGAACTGGCAGCTGATGTTGGAATGTGTGTTCAATGGCTAACAAAAATCCAGGCTTATTGGCAAACATTATACAGGAAGAACCATGTGGAGATTGCTCTAAGATATGACTGAGCTTTATGTTTGCTCTAATGATAATTTACTATTTTGAAACGCCACCAAAAAAGCCATTTAGCTGTCTTCTGTTTTTGAGACGGCTGCTGGAGTAATGACACAGATTTGTGTACATTGAATTAGCACTACCAAAAGGGTTTCGGTCACTTATCTCGTAGATGACATTAATTCATAGCAGAGGTGATAAGTCGTTATGTTAAAAATACACACAGCTAGGTCCAACTTGAGTGACTCAGACCTGAGAGATCTCAGCAGCAGAACAGGGGCTGATGAAATGTATTTGGTACAAAAATAGGGTATCAGACAGCAGTAGTAATATTTTTCAGCTACTCTACACATTGCTGAATTTTAAATTAATTGTAACCACACAGGAAAAAGACCTGGGGGTTGCTGTAGACAGCTCTCTGAAAACATCTGCTCAGCATGCAGAGGCAGTCAAAAACAGGCAAATGGAGTGTTGGGATAAATGTAATGACAAGAAGCCATGGCCAAAAGTATGGATGGATATAAAAATATTACATGTTTCTATTCTGATTATAGCAACAAAACCTTCTCAATCAATGAATTCACCGATTTGCAATACTGAGTGCAAGGCTCGGAATGAAGAACTCAGGTAACTGATAATTGCAGTGGAAAACAGAAAAATTTCACTTCAGTGAGGAGACCCCATTGGCTGCCTGAGCCCAGGACCAAGGCAAAATCCCAGCAGCACCTCCCAGGGTTTTGTCCCCATCCCTCAGGAGATCCCCTCAATCAGACACAAGTGCACCACACACCATTTCCCTCTGGATTTACTTCAGGAGTTCTCTCTCCATCCAGAATTTGACAGTAAATCCCTGGCAGACTCCCACAGCAATCCAGCACGTTTCCTCCTCACTTCACTCTTTTCTTGCCTTCACATATACCTGCTCAAACCATCTGACTCCAAACCTGTTGTTAACCTGACAAGTAACAAAAAACCTGCTTTAAGCCACATTTATTGTTCCTGGTAAGAAATTAACCTTGCCAAATATTATAGTTCTATTTAATATGGTACTTCAGCATATTCCAACAATGTTGAAAGTGACAGCTGAAGATAATGAATAAAAAATCTTGATCTATTTCCTATTTCTGTGGCAAATTTCTGAAGCAAGGAGAGGAAAAACCTCTTTTTCCTCTCTGTAGATTTGTTTTCATCTAACAGACAAATTCCAGTTATACTTTCTAGGGCTCTTTGGAACTGTCAAACTTATTCCAAGGATGTTCTGGGAATCAGAGCCATTTGAAGTATGGTTACTGTAGATAAAACACTGATCAAAACATCAAGCAGCATTCCGCGGATCCTGTCACCACCAAGGCTGGCTCAGGACTGGTCCCCACTGACAAACAGCTACATTTGACCATGGCCAGAGCCATGAAACATCCCAGTGTTCCACAATTTCCTAATTTGATCTAAACAACTTTCTCAGAGCCACTCGAGAAGCTACAGCCCAGTGTTTTCCAGAGAGAGATGTTCAGGCATCATTTGACCACTTAAAGCTTTGTTTATTTGGACAGATAATGAGATAAAATAGCTCCAAGCCAACATGACTGTGTGAGCACGGCCCCAGTTACACAAATGCTTATTTACATCCTCTGCTGCAGCAAGGCTGTCTTTGCAGGGAGAAAAACCCAGAGCTCAAGACCACCAGATAAGGCTGGGCAGCCTTGATTTTCAGTCTTGATTTTTGACAGAAACTCCCCATTTTCTTTTAAAAAAATGCTCCACTACATTTTTTCCCTGCAAACCTTGCCTTGAAAGCAATGCTAAACAAAGCAGGCTTTGAAGGCTGCAGTAGAATTTCAGTATCATAATCTTAAATCTCATGCAATTAAGCAATTAAACTTTTCTAAGAGAAATCAAAATGGTCTTTTTGCTGAATAAAACATCTATAGTTCATTCACTGATATGATCTCGATGCCCTACTTGATATCCTTTTTAACTAGGGAAAAAAAAAAAGCCTGAATGGAGATTAAATAAAACATGAGGTTTTTGTCTAAAGACAACTAAGCTTAACTGCTACAGTAAAGCTTTCATCACCAGGAATGTCTCTGCCAACAGTGTTTTCCCCTGCAGGCGATGTTGTTGGACTTAAATCCGACAAAAAGTCAGTCATTTACGTCAGTCTATTCCAGTTCTGCTTTCTGTTAAGACAGACTGAAGTCCTTGCCCACCACTAGGGCTGGATAAACCTCCTGTTTTCCCACATTTCATTCCCCTCTCAGTTCATGATGCAAACGTCACCTGCTTGGGGGGTGGATACTCAGCTTACATTCCTCTAAGAAATGTTCTTATGTGAGATACAGGGGTCTAAACCACAAAAACACACCCCTCACAGCATTAAGGCAAATTCTTCTGAAATAATCCAACTTTTTCTTCCGCAGGTAAAAATACACAAACATCTATGCAACCACTCCGACCTTGTGATTACAGTTTCTTTTCCATTTGCCTTTTGTAACTTAGATTTTGGGGAAGTGCATGTTGAGGAAAGAGAGCAGGGAAATGAGGTTTGAGGGTTTTGATACCTTTGTTAAGCAAGATGTCAACAGATAAAGCCAATTCTCTCCTGGTAAAGGTATCACCCACCCCCACCGTAGCCCCAGAAGCACCAGACATGCCCACAGGATAAAGGTTTTCTGCTGTTTGATGATATTCTGCACAGCCCCGAAGGTATTTGTGCAGGGAGATGTCAGCGCTCAAGAGAAAACACTCATTTTTGGATCCATAACAAGTTTATGTACAAGAAAAAGATGTTGAGTTTCCCAGAGAAATAGTCCCCTCACTTGACCCTTGAGAGAATATAAATATTATTTTGTTTTGCAGATGGGAGAAATTAAAGTGTTTTGCCTGACAGTGAACATTTTCAGGATCATTTTATCAGGCTTAGCCATCCTCATACCACAGCAAAGAACCTTCTTTTTTGTGACAGATATACACTTTAAATAAGGCCGTTCTGTGTTTTTTGTAACCTAGACATGCTTTTAAATATCTAAAAGAAAGTCCATGTGAAGGATTCTGCACACACACTTGTCAATTCAAAACCCCAAATAACAGTAATTCTCTAAAAAACACAGAAAGGCTATTTTTAAGTGAGAGAATAGACACAAACTTACTCAACTCAAATGCTGCTACATCCTTTGCATTCCCATTCCCTGAAGCCAAATTCCTGCCTGCCTCCCCATGCTCCTTAGAAGAGCTTCCCTTTCCATGACATGTTCTGTACAAGTCTTAAACATTAATTAAGCCTAACAGTCCTCAGAGATGTTAGCACAGCTATAAAAAGGTTTCTGGATCGAATGGCTACTGAAGGAACTGGCATCTGATCAAATTTTCAAGAGTTATGCTCTCTGCTTTATGAATAAATCAAAGAATTACCAGTTTTTGAAAGTCTCCAGCACTACTTGGTGCCTTGTGTACATATTAACAGACCTATTTTATGGATTCAGCATCCAAGGCATAATGAACCTAAGGGGATATTTGTAGTAAAACTATGAAAAAATCCAATCCTGTGGTCTAAGGGAGGAATATTTTTAGTTGGGGACAGCTTCTCAATTGCAGGGCTCATTATTTTGTTCTGGTTAATTTTAAGCACAGCCAAGACACTCTATGACTGAAATACGTTTTCCTGCAGACTGAGGCATATTGCTGCTAATTAAGTTACAGTATTAACTAATAAATTTGTGATAGTTAGGTCTTTTACTTTATGATCATGTCAGCCCAAAATGCTGAAGAAGCTCAGGGGACTTTCTAAAGTCACCTGTATTAGGGTCATTACTGTACAGGAGCTTCTAGGCTCCTAGAAAAGGATACTCTAGACAGGAAGAATGGGGAAAAAACTCCTTTATTGGTCTTCCTAACTAATCAGTACCTAGTACAAATGTATAACTAAATCTCATATGACAACAAGAATGGTCTTAGAAGAGCTACTCTGAGTTTTACACATGTAATTTTAAAGCTGTTGCCTCCAAGGAGGGAAAGCCTTCAGGGGAGGCTGCACTGAACTCTTCTGCTAAGGCTTTTTATATTAAAGAACCATACATTTTGGTGATTTTTCTTTATAATACTGAAAAGAATCAACACTTTCAAAAACGTAACTACAGGAGAAAAACACAGAATATTTGTATACAAACAACACACAGAACGAAGTATTTCTAACCCAGCCAAATTTAAGTATTATGTGACTTTGGAAAAAAAAAATATCAGAAATAACCACAGACTTTATCTTGTAAACTCAAACACAGAAGCTTCCAACCATTTGAAATGATGCTGCATGCAGCCACTGTCGGAAAAACTCAGCTACGTGTTTCTTGGGTGAGAAGCAAACTTTCCCAGAGAATATGAGGAGCACAGCAAGGTTACAGAGCAAGTCTATACTGTGTTTAAACTCTCCATTAATCATAGATGAAGCCCAGCAGAGGAACCGCCTCTCCTCATCTTGCTCTCTAGGGAAGTACAGCACAGCGAGGTTCAGCTCCAGGCTTCTTCTTTTCCAGGCACGACAGGGACAGGGCCCCCTCCCTGTCCCACTTACCCCAGTCTGGGGCTGGGAACCACCAGTTGGGCCTGGCTTTGTAGAACCCGCTCCTTGGCCAAATGCAACGCTGCAGTTTCCCCGTGAGAGCTGCTGCTGCTGCTGCTGCTCGCTCCAGTGCCACTACAGGAAAAGCCCATTTCTGCAATCCGGAGGAGGCACCAGAGTAGGAAAAGCACTTAAGGACTCGCCCTTTTCCCAGGAAAACATCAAGTAACAATGTAATTTCCATCCTTCCTCACTTAATTCTCTGTGTGTCCTGGAAGATAAGGCACACACGGCTCATTTAGCGTTTCTGAACAAAGGAACTGCCACCCAAAACCAGGAGCTGAGAAGCCCAGCCAGCGTTTTTCTGTTCACTTCCAGATTAGCCCCCCACACCAGGATGGGCAACCTTCCCAACCTGACAAGCCCCACTTTAAAATACAGTCATAAGGCAGGCGCATCAGGAATACAAATACCACACATCCCGGACAGCCAAAGGAGTAAATGCAGGGAATATTCCCCAAGCATGAGACGATCCTGTGTCTCCAAGTCTTACATAAAGCTTCTACACAAAGGAGGTGGGTAAGGGCATCCCACAGAGCCCTGCACACCAACAGCCTGGCATTCCACTGCTTCCCAAAGCTTTAAATTTTACTCTCAGCAAGCCACCCCTCACTTAGCTATGGAAAAGGGCAAGCCATAAGGATCTCTTGGATTTGAAGTGGGTCTGGACATGACAGCACTCCGCTGACACTCCAGGGCTCCTCTGGAGCACCATGTGCCTCCAGGCAAGATCCGTCCCTGCCTGGGAAGTCGGACTTTGACACTGGAAGAAACAGGCCCATCAGCTGCTGAAGCAGCAGGTTGGGTTTATTTGGATAATGCTAAAATGAGAACTGATCCCTAGACTCTACAAGCCAGAGCTGGGTATCTCATCTCACCTCAGACATTCAGCTTGCAGGAGAGCCACTCCCTTCCACATCCCTTCAAACTGGCCTCTGTCCTCTCCTCCTCCCTCCTCCACGGCAGACGGGAGCTGTGTTCCATGCCAGGCACCCCCAGCACCTCCAGCCCAGCAACTCCTTGTTTCTTCAATTCCCAGCATGCTGGACATCCCAGCAGGGCACAGTTCTAGGACATGTTTAATCCCATCCTCCCTGTGCTGTTGCACATCCAAGGTGATCCCACTGAATCCAAACCTGCCCCGTAACAGACCCTTCAGAGGCCCTTGTGAGCCTGCTGGCCATGGCACAGCACTCCCAGACTAATTTCTGTATCTGGGATCAGCAGGTACCCAGGAACTCCCCAGGAGCAAAGACCCACTGCCAGTGACACAATCTGCTGCTGATAAGGGACTGAAACTGCTTGTGAGTGACATGTGGCTCAAGGGTCACTTTCAAGAGCGTAAAAACAAAAAAAAAAAAAGGAAAAGAAAAAATATGGGGAAGGCTTCTCAGAATTATGAAGTACTAAAACTAGAGCTAGCCCCCTGTGACAGCAGGGTAAAACTGAAATTTCAAAGCAGAAACACATTTTCACAGCAGTGCCACAGGACAGAATGGAAGAAAGCACCATCACCTTTATAAAGATTTTTCTTAAGTATCCTCATTAAAAAGGGACGAATAGTAGCAGTGTGTAATCATTACAGTAATCCAATATATTTTTGTGTCCCCAACACTCAATTAAATTTATTGAGACTCCAGAGCCACCATACACAGCTTGAGAGCGTGTAGCATCTGCTACTTCCAAGATGAGTCATGGTAGGAAATTCCCCTGTATTTTCTAGGAACCAGTCAGGCAGCCAGTGATTGAAACAGTGATGTGACATATATAACACCCACACAAATGAGAAGAAATAACTTCTATCAATAAACGTACATTATATTTAACATACTGCAGATTTCAAATAAGCGATTACAATTAGAAAGATTATTTTGGGAAAATATTCCCCAGTTTAATTTGAATGCAATGTAAATTTTGCCAAGAAACATTAAAGGTCAGAAGAGACTGGAAGAAGAGAATTTGAGGACATCTTGAAGAAGGGAAGTAAATATGCAACAAAGCAACACCCCACAGCACTTGCCTTCATTTTCAAGTGCTGCATCACTAACTCTGATCTCCTACCACATCTGTCCCTCCCCAAACTTTAAATAATCTCAGCTCTCCCCCTACACCTTCTGTTTTAGAGAAAACTACAGAGGATCAAACTCTTTCTCACCTTATGATTTCTCTCCATTCCAAAACATCAGACTAGAAATGCCTCATTTTCAACAGCCACACTGCTTCCTGCATCCCCAGATGTTCCCAATCACAGAGATACTTTGTGTCCACTCTGCCAACAGCTGGATCCGTCCAGCTAACCCTAACCCTAACACTGTTCCCTCACTCAGATGTGTGACAGCCCCATGAAAGCCTCTCCGAGGACACATCCACAGCAGCTGCTGCCTCTAGACTGGCCTCTGGAGTAAACCCTGAACTCAACAGCATCCTGGTCATGCCCACCTCTCACTTCCAAACAAGTTACACTGTAACAGAGGGACATGATGCGCAAAATTTAAACTTACCTGAGGTCTGTCAGAATAATTTGGATTTTAAGAGTCAGGTCACATTGCCAGATGGCCTCGAAGGAAGGAACACAGCCTCACTAACAGCACAGAACTAGTTCTTACTTTAGCAGGTACTGAGTCTTTTGCTAGGCAAAAATTCAAGGTCCAAACCAAACTTAGGAAGTTATTTTATATTGTGTTGACCAATTTCAGTACTTTTAGTCCATGATCAAAACAGCTGCAAAGAAGGTGAGAGGATGTAGGACTGTGATGAAGATTCACACAGTTTTGGAGCACTGGTTACGTATTCCAAGCTAAAGATACATTTTTGGGTTTGACTTCTAATCTGACCAGAGCTCAGGTGTTTGTGTGCAAGTAGCCAACTAATAACCCTTCCAGATAAGGCCTGGGGCTCCTAGAATTACCAAACAGCAGCAGTCTCACCTTCAGTGAGTACATCAGGGTCTTCTTGAATTACCAGGACTCTTGATAAAAATCCAATAGGACAATAGAGAAATTCCACCTCCCTTTTGAATACCTGAAAGTCACATACTCATTCATCAATGGAGAGAGCCTAAAACAAATCCACCACAAACCAGCAACTGGAAGGACAGCTGCTTACACAAGACCATGGACACAGAACAAGATTCACCAATTTTCACCAAGCAAGTGACTGCAAAGAGGGTTACAAGCCCTGGGTTTGAGGACAAAAAACTATTTGCTATCCCAATAAAGGAATAAATCCAGAAGAGAGAGGTTTTACTGAGAACGAGTCCCCAGACTCATGCAGGCTCCCTGTGCAACCCCAGACCAGTCTTCAGCTCTCTTAAGACAAAACTTTCCGTAAAGTGTGACACCACCAATTTATCTGCAATATTTATACTGACAATGAAGTTCTCCAAGCATGAACTTAAGTATATACTTCCACCTAGCTTAGCTAAATGTGGCACCCCATTTGAATAGTCTGCCATGTTATTATAATAAATTAGCAGTAGTATGTCAACAAGGACAAAGAGAACTACTAATACACAGAGTTTTCCCCAGCACTCACAGAACCCCATTGCCAGCATCAGACGTCACCTAAAATGAATTTTTTTTTCCCAGACACTGAATTTTCTTTAGAAGGTTATTGGTCAGGTGTAGTGATGTATTTCCCCATTCCTTTCCCCATCCATGCCTGCCCTCTATAGGTGGCTCTCCCCTTCCCCCACCCCTAGTCCAAACCACTCCCTCAGGTTCTCCCTATTGATTCTGTTATCCCAACTTCCCCCTTGTACCTCCTCTATGCCCTGAGACCATCAGTCCATGTGCTCTCTCCGCCCCTCTTTTCTCCGGATAAGGGGCTCCAAGTCACGTGCTCCCTCTCGCTGCCTTTGGGGGCCAGCACATGTGCTGGTCTTAGACTTTGGGGAGTTAGCATGGAATAAAGACCTTCTGCAGTCTCCAGGCCAGAGAGCCTTCTCGCCTCCTTTACCGCCACCGCGTTGCTGTGGGCCGACGGCTCCCCGGGACAGCGCGGGCTGCCGCAAGGCTGCGGGGGAGCGGAACGGCCGCTCTCCCTGGGATGGCTCTGCCGCGCTCTCTGGAAGGTTGCGGCGTGCCGTACCAACGCAAAGGAACAGCACACAGCAACAGTCAGGGGCTTTTCAGAAAACACCTGATGTAAAATAAAGCTGGAATTCTTTGCAAATATTTACACTAAATTAAGGGTTTGTTCCGAAGTATCAGATCACTAACAGTTGGCAGCAACAAAGTAAGGCACAGACCAGGCTGCAGGAATCCATAGTTGGTTTTAGTTCTGAAGGAGAGTATCAATTTTATCAGAATTTCTTCTCTTTTCAGACATCATATGGCCTTCAGTTGCACAGCAGCATTCACTCAATACCAAAGCAGAGTCCACAGATGTCAACACAATCATATTAATACAGTGTCTTGTTTCTAGCTGCAATCAGTGTTACAAAGAGGAGATGAAGACACAAAATCTGAATATTATAACCAAAACTTCTTTGTTCACAAGTCTACTCAATCCCCAGGTCCCTCCTGCTTTCCCAAAAAGACAAATCCAAATTCCCTGAAGCAACAGGAAAGTGCATAGACAGGCCTGTGCATACAATGGCCTCCGTCTGCCCTTATGCATTTTAAGTCATGCTGCAGGAAGCACTATCGAAACACAAACCAAACCAGATTTGTCAGAGATCTCATCTCTGGGAGTCTGAAAAGCGTTCATGGGCAGCTGTTACAGGAAACCTGCTCAGCAAAATGGCCATAAACACATTTGTCACATGTCACCTTTCTGGGGAAGTGCCAGCTGCATGCCCAGGAGTTGGAATTAGTACAAGAAGTGTGGGTAATATCAGTAATTATGTGCATTATATAAGGTGTGCTCGCAACACTCCCATTTCCTTTTCCATAAAGATTAAAACTGTGGCTTCTAAGTAGCTTAACTGTTTGACGGAGACAAGCACAGCACTGCTGCTCCCAAGAACTGCAGGAACTGATTTTCCAAACCAAGGTTTAAGATCCAGCAGGGTCTCCAAGCAATAAGGGCTGCTGGGCACACGAGGTCATTTGTGGCTAGAAACTCCACCTCAGGAACATCTGCAGAATCCGTGCAGTGACCTGGCTGCCCCAGTTTGAGTTTCAGCTGCCAGTGCCCATGAAGCACAGCATCCCTGAGGGGCCTTGATGGGATGCAGAAGGAGCTCAGTTCTCAGCACAGCATTACACAGCCTGAATTACACTCACAGGAATCTTACACTGCACCTCAGCACTCACCTAGCCTGGATAAAAGGAGGACCCAAAGGTTTTACCTGTGCTGGCACTGGATGAATAAGTAGATTTAAAATGCTCTTTCCCACAGAGAATGATTAAGCTACCCCACTATAAACACACAGAACCTGTATAGCTTCAAAATGCTTCTTAAAAAAACAACAACCCACCCAGAAATACATCTGCATGAACCCTTCAATGTACAGACCACCAGCTCTCAGCACTGCATCATTCATAGCTCTGGTAAAGAGCTGAATGTGAGCACTGCCATTTTTATATAGTGTTTTAAAAAACCCATTTCACATCCATTACTGCTGCATGAGTGTTACTCGGGAAGACACAACAATTCCCACAGCGTGTGCAGAGTAACACACAGGCAAACATCCCCCAGCCTGCCATGGGGACATTTATTAACCAACCACTACACTGTAATTATGACCACTGACTTCTGTGTCTGCAGTGTAAAACAGCTTCCAAACCTGGAAGTGAAATGTCAGTATCAAGCTTAAAAATTAATAAATGAGCTGAGGAAGCCCCTTTGCTGTGCAAGAGCAGGACAAGGAGTGTTTTGTCACCAAAGATGTGCCAATACACAAGAACACCAAGGGAAGTACAAGCAGAAAAGTAATTTCACATACAAATGATTGACATTTAACCATTTAATTCATTTCTATCATCACAGTACCTTTACAGCTCTTTCAATCATATAATCACCACAAAGGCTAAGGAAAAGGATTGAATCCAAGTGTGCACCCTGAAGCACAGCATTCCAAACACAGGCTCCCAGAACTTCCTAATCCTCCCCTCCTATCACTCATGGCCAGAAGAGACTGGACTTACTGAGAAAGTGAGATAAAGTAACAGTCAAAACAAACACAAACCACCCTGTAAATCTCAAAGGGTAACCCAAGGCAAACACCCAACAAACCTGAGAGAGTTTAAAGGCTGTCCTTCAAAAGGCTGCACTATCTTCCCAAACAGGGACATACAGAGCCCAGGCACTTTAAGGACAAGGAACAAGAGGACCAGCACATAAAGAGAAGTGCACTGCATTCATCTGAAACACGTTTTGGACAGCCAATTAAAATATATCATCATTAAAATTAAATACAGGCCAGCAAATGTTCTAATGCTCGAAAGCTTCTCAAACAAATTCCACAGCAAAATTTGTTTTCTGGTATGGTTTGGGATCTGGGTTTAAGTCACTCCCAACAAAGGCAGCAGAGCTCTCTAACTACCTGCTCTGAGTTCCACACCTCAGCAGATAAATTTGGCAGCCTAACACGTGGGCTCAAGATTTCCATTTGAACCATCAGAGGTTTCTTGATTCAATTCAGTAAATGCATCATTTGGCATCTAATTAAGGAGGGAGGATAAAATTTTAAAGCTTCGTCTGAAAACAGTGGAATATGCCCAGATTACTATAGAAAAATCCTGGAAAAGCTACAAGGAATTCAAACAATTACAGGTCCTTCTGCCACAATCAGCCTGGAAATGCCCCTCTGCCCTGTCCTTCCTTCCAAGAAGGGTTTATTGAATCCATAACTGAAAGCATTCCCCCTCAGGTCTGTCTGATTTCAGATCAGACACTCTAGACTTCAACGCAGCTTCTTAAAAAATGTGAAAAGGCCACCACCAACACTGGCAAACACAGACTGATCCCAAAGCTCAGCGAGTGAAATGGTATTTGGGGAAAGCAGATCCTTCAAGATCAACATAAAAAATGTTTTGGTCATATAGAAAAACTGATCTCCAGGATACACCTGTTCTCCCAGCAGAAAAAAACCGTGCTCTAGATCACAAGACCTTAGCCTTTTACAGCCAAACTGAGTCAGCATGAGACAGTTTAAAGCAGTACGAAAATAATTTCAAAACCCTATGCCCTGGTACATAAACTGCTTGTGTGGTACTTACTGTGGCAAGCAGAAGACTTCCATTTATTAAAACATCCTTAATTTTCTCTAAGAAAGCTGGAATAACCACTGTTAATGCTGCAGCAAATGCACATGGCTATGCACTTGACATAAGGATTTCTGAGTTTTGGTGGCATTTAATCACATCAATATGGGGGGAAGAGGCAGGGAGCCAGGAAAACATCACTGTGTGCCTTCAGAAAACTTGGTATTTTTAACAGTGCAGTTTAAGATCAGCAACCCTGAAGCAAAATGGTCAGAACATTTTCTTCCACTGGTGTGGACAGCACACCAAGAGCTTTCAGAGGGCGAGTATTTTAGGCCAGTGCAGCAAAACAGAGACCCCAGGAAGGAAAGCTCACCCACTGTGGCAAAAACCAGAAGGGTGAGTTTATTCATCCATTATGCTGAAGAGCTTAAAATAGAAACATTCTATATGCCTCACCTCAGGCCAGGATGAACAGCTGAACAGAAGTGAATCACTGTTACAGCAAATGACTGGGAAACACTGATGGATACTGAGGCTGTCTTCTGCCTCTTCCTCCAACCCATGAAAAAGTCCTTATTGCTGCATGTTTTTACAAGGAGGGAACAAAATCAGATCCACTATTTTTCCCTTTTTTTTTTCTTCATGCCAGAGAAACAGAGGCTCATCAATAAAGTCTCACCTCTCCCTGCAGTCCCTACTATGCCTCTATCCTTACCTATGGATGCACAACTGCAAAAACCAACAGCAGATAGAGACACTTGTGAAATGCATCACACCCAGTCCTGCAGCTTTGGAGATTAAAAAAAAACTTAAAATCTTTAATGAATAAAATTGGGATGAAGAACTCATCTCTTTAGTGCATCTTGGTATGAAAAAAAAAACCTATTTAAAACAGTAACTAAGAACTTAATTTACCAAGCACTCTGATTAACAAGAAAAAACCAAAATTCACAGTCACAATGAGGTATTCTGAAGCTAAAAATACCCAGTCAGCTGCAATTCCCACCTTATGCAGGAAGGCAGAAGTGCTTTGCAGTCCCTCTCCCCAAGCAGACACGCTCACTTCCTTCTTCATTGCAACATCAGAGGCTCAACCCGATGCTAACAAGCCACAAAGTCCTGCCCAGAACTTAAAGTCACGCCCCAGTAACTACATAAAATAAGCTCCAACCACAAGTGGTTAAAAAAAAAAATCAATTTACTCAGCTTCAGTTTTCTTTTAATTCCAAAATATTTTGACTTGTCGTAAAACAGAAAAGTAATTTCCATTTCTGAGGTTTGCTCCCTCCACCCAGATATCTCATTAACTCTTTTTTTTCCAATCTCACTGTAGAACATCAGCACATTCATTTATCTCAATGCTATGCCAATACAGGGATCAAACCCCTGAACATGCAACCTCTTCAGAAGGACATTTTAAGGTGTATTTGATCTTTACTTTTTGTACATAAAATATAAAGAATGATAGCAATAGTGGAGGGAGGAGAGAAAAAAAAAAAAAGGAAATGTAGGATAATGTAAAACTAAAACTCAGTTGTGCAGAATGTCCCACTCAAAGGTGGTCCAAGACATTGGAGTAGCCTACAAAAGCAGCAAAGATCCTCCAAAATCTTTGCAAGCTCCCAATAAAAGGCGAAGTGTTCTCCCCTTACCTGACCTAAAAAAAAGGCAGCACACAAATTCCTGAACAAGAAAACCCAGTACACTGCATACAGATTTTCCCCTGAGAAGACAGAATACATCACGTGACAGTTTATGGAATCAAAATTTTAAAGAGAATAGTTTTTGGGCTACTGGTGCCCCGACACCAAAAAGACCAAAAAAACCCCACACAGCCCAGGAGAGGGCTTCAGGTCATGGAGCTGGTATCATCCTGCTCCAGAGGGAACACTACCTGCCGGGCACAGCAGCCTGGGCAGGGTGTGGACATCCCCAAACAGGAACCAAAACCTTTCCTATTGCACAGACATGCAGCTCCCTTGCCACCTCTGACCACCAGCTTTTGCTCTTTGGTGGTTAAACACCCTGTTTTTTAAAGGCCAACCCAAGCACCACAATTCCCCCAGCTGCCCCAGGCAGCACAGACCCCAGCACAGCCATCCTTTCATTCGTTAAGACAACGAGCTTTGCAAGGTTTCTTCACTCTGTACTCAGCTGGGGCAGGCAGATTCTGCCCCACATCCCCCTGCTACAAATAGTAGTAGCAAACCCTTGTGGTTCTGCGACATCAGCACTCGGAAGTTCCTCCTGCCCAGGGTGAGTGGTAACTCTTCACCTCCACAACCCCACCATCTCCGACACAACTTCCAAGCTGCTGGAATACAGAGGCACAGGACACGGAGGGGGTTTCATCCTGACCCTCAGCCTTTTAGCTCTGCTTTGCAAGACTTCCTAATTTATGAATGATGACACCAATTAAGCATCCCCTCTGTTCAGACAGAGATCATATATATGAAAGTTTTCTGACTTCCTCTCTCCACGCCCTTGAGGCTCTTACCCACAGCTTCACTGACAGCAGCTGCAAACGCTCTCTGGATGAGGAGGCCCTGCTATCAGGAGCCAAATGCTCTTTAAACTGAGATGTTTTATTCTTTAAACACCCACTACAAATTCCTGGATGGCTTTGGAAGCCAGGTAGGCTTAGCAGTGCCCAGAAAGGCTTCTGTTGTGCTGCACTGTTTACCCAAAACAATCATCTACCTGAAGAAAAAAACAAACAAACTTTCCTCCACAAATACAATCCATTTGTATTAATGAAACAGTCTATTTGTAGACAATTAATATAAATTAGTGCTTCCTTTTCTAACTTTAGGATCTTGGTTATATACTGCAAGTAATTCTCACACTTAAACAAAAAAGAGGATTTAATATTATGAAGTAACTTTTCACCTTCATGTGATTCCTGTCATAGGGGGCCATGGCCTAACATTTTAAAAAGCCATTGTACACCTGAAATATGAAATACGACTTTATGTTTGGGAATACCTGTATCATCATCTAGTCAATACTGTCAGTGCCTTGAGACAAACATTCTGCTTGGGATTTTCCCCTACTTTTTAAGGCAGGGATATTTCTCCACATAGGTTATAAAACACTGAGCAAGGAACATACAGCAAAATGTGTCAGCCTTTCAGAAAACCCTCTCCTCAGTTAAATCTCAACACAAAAACCTTAAAAAAAAAAAGAAGAGCAGATGCAAGTAATATACAGCATCAAAACTGTGATTCCTAAAAAAAGCACTTAAAAAAAAAAAACAACCCCAAACAAAAAAACCCCCAAAACAAAACAGTGAAAGGAGGGAGTCTTAACAATGATTCGAGTCTTCCCCAGGACAACCCAAATGCTGCTGGACCCAACCCATGCCCAAGAAAGAGAAAGTGAAACTCGTTAATTTACTCATTAACTGAAATCCAACAGTGGCATGGGAGGGGTTTTGTTTGGTTTATATTTTTTTCAGAAAGACACTCACAGTATAACTTAGCAGGAGAAGTTTGTACCATCCAGCCCCATTCTTACCCCTCCCTCTGTCTGTTCCTATCTCCAAACCTCTGGCACTGCTACCCCAGTTATTTCACAGCTGGACCAGTTTCCTAACCTGAACCACCCTCTGGTAGCACAAAGGTTTGCGCCAACCCAGCTCAGTGGGAGAAAGGAGAGGTGGAATAACAGCTGGTTTTGATTCAGCACTAAAATCAGTTCCAAATTAATATTAATTTACAGACTCACGATTTTAAATTCACAACCAATCCATTTCCTGCACCCAGTCCCTGATCCCTACCTCCTTCAGCCCTGTGTTTCAATAGGAATCCAAGTTTCTATTTTTCTTTCAGTCAATACATTTCAAATCGGCCAAGACACAGAAAACAACTTATGTATATAATAATGAAGAGATGAAACTGCAAAGATAAATAAAACTGTCTGGATTTGGACCTCCAGCTGTCAAGGCTGCGTCTTGACTTTGAAGCGAGTGTGAATTTTAAGAAAGTTATTAAAGTTTAATAAGGTACTGTTGCTAATGACTAGCAAGGTTACTTGGTTTGGGAAATGAACACTGGTATCCAGCCTTCCCAAAAATGTGGACTTCTCCTTTTCTTGCACAGTTACATTACTATAATGGTGGCCAGAAGGGATAAAATTCCAATAGATACTTTCTAAATATACTATACTCATATACTACAAATTAATTTTAAAAACCACAACATGAGCATTCACACAAAAGTTTCACAGATTGTCAAAAGACCTGAGCTTGAAGATCACCAAATCTATGAGGTTTTTAATAGCTGGTTTACGCCTTTAAATACTAAAATTTCTGTTGCCTAATACATTTTTTAAAGAACTTTTTTGATTTTGTTCATTTTACAAAGCAAAAGCAGGGCAAATTCTGAGTTAGGCAGACACACAGGAAAAATCCAGCTGATTATATAGCATTTCTTTTGGCATGAAGGTGCTAAGGGCTCACTAGTGGCAGAATAAGTCATCATCGTGATGCTGAACTGCCAAAATTCACTGAGGCTACGGCATGACCTGCATGCAAAGCCAGCCGTGAAATCGCAATGAAGCGCTCAAGGCAGGCTCAAACATCCCTGCATATGCTCCAGTTCTGCTCCAGACCACTCCAGAGCTCCGGAATTGCAGCAGCCTGGATCTACCCAGGGTAATTGCAGGTGAAGCCAGGGAACAACCACTATCAGAGCTTCAGCTATTAAGGCTCCTTAATGAACAGTCTAACAATAACCCAGGCTTAACCAGTTCTCTCACTGCAGGACCTTAACCATAATAAGCCCCTTGAACATTCCTACAGTGTTTTCCAAAGATCTTACAGCGTGAGGCTACTAACTGTGCTCTCACAGCCTTGTGAGGCAGGTATTAGTCAGCCTTTATTATTTTTTTTTCATTTAAGTACAGATAAAAAGTGAGGCAGAAAGCTGGCAAACAACTTCCCTGTGGATACACAGCTGACTAGTGGCATACAGAATCCAGATCTTCCAGATTCCAGCCCTGTCATCAGCCGAAAGGCCATCATTATGAGGAAAGAAATCAGTCTGGTCTTATAAATAGCATTTGAATATAAGCCTTGCTTAAATATTTGCAATGAGTTGACCTTAAACACCAGCAGAGCTGCACTGGTAGCCTGGGGCTCCAAGCACCAGCTTGCACAGCACTAGGAACAGGGATCCTGTCCCTCTGCCTCCCTGGATGTCTCCAGAGCCTGGATCCAGCACAAATTGTCCAACAGTTCAGATCAGACCACGATCTCATTTGACCACCTCCAGTTTGGGCTCAGCCTATCAAAGAAATGTAAGACTGCTCTAAAAAGATAAACAGTGTTGCTCTAAAATACTCAGGTAGGCAGGAAAAAGCAAATTAACAATAAGCCTGAGTCAGCAGCTTTCTGCTACTTTAAGGCACCAAGTCAGACTGGCAGACTGACTGTAACATAAGAACTGGAAACCTGCAATGGAGAAAAGGTGCCCAACACACCTAAAATCTGTAGCACTTGTCCAAGTTAATCATTCAAACTGCTCAGCCTGTATTATCACACATTTACCTGTAATTTCTGCAAGTCTCGAATGCCTAAGTGAGATATATTTTGATTTATGGCATTTCCATGTGGAACTACAAAGAAGCAGAGCTTTTTCTGCACTACAGCTTCAATACCTGCAGCAGGCCTAACTCCTGGTCTACGTTTCCTGCAGCAAAATACTAAGCCCAATACCGATTTTGCAACAAAAACCCTCTTATGTCTCATTCTGTAAGAGTCTAACTTCACTTGAAGGTATGTACTTTCTAGTAAGGCACTGCTATGGAACCAAGTGGAAAACTGCAAAAGCAGGGTTAAAGCAAACAAAGGAAAAATAAGACTTCATGCAGCAAAAAAGTAATTCCGGTAGTTACTCATTTATTCTGGTTTTAGATACCTGTGCTCCCTCCCATTGGCCATGTGGGCCATGCCCAAGTCCTGAACTGTAAACCACAACAGGAGCCTTCAGTCCAAGGGAAGAGCTGAAAATGGAAAACTTGTTATCTTCTGTGCGGCTTCTCCATAGAGAAAAATCACCACAGATAAAAAGCACACAAGAAACATTGAGAAAAAGCTGCCTAAGTGGAACAAGTTGGAAGGTTTTTTTACTTCTATTCCTCACTTTAGCAGCTAACTGTTGTTACAGGCAGGAGAGCCATAAAATCCTATTTTTGGCTGTCTGCTTCCCAAATGACAGAAAACTCCTGACTTTGAGAACATGAATGTCTTACACTGGAACTAAGGGCTCGTGTCTCTTAATGAAAAAGCACAGAGAGAAAATTCCCTGTGTCCTGCCCAGGAAGACCTAACTCCCTGGATTATTATGCATTAAAGCACCGCTGGACTGTGGCACAGCAGATGAGACCTGACTCTCAACAGAGCCTGTTTCCATCCCAGCTCACGTTTAGGGCTCAATTATCTTATCTGCTCTGCCACTCGCATACTTTCCAGATAAGAAATGTTTTTCCCCTCTTTTGAAGAGCTAAAACTGACACCACTGCCAGTGTTGAGATTAGAAATGCTATACATTAAAATTCATTTGGGCTAATGCTTTTTAAAAAATATTTTATGTGCAGGCTAAGGCTGAGAATTAGATTTAATTGAGACGTTGTGTGTAAGTTTTAACACCAGTATGTTCCACAAGGGGAAAGGGAGTGTGTTCCCCACTCCAGTTTCCTCACAGGGTTTAGGTCAACCATCAGCTCATCTCCAGTTGAGAAACTGCTCAAGAGTTGGGAGGGAGGGAAAAAAGCCTGTTTTCCTCTTCCAATCTATGACTAAGAATGAGGCAAGTGAAGGGAGGATCTAAGATCCTGAAGGCAATGGTAACAAGAGGTCATTAGTTAATTCCCTCAAGGGTAGATACGACTTCCTTTTATTAAATAACAGCAGTTTTTAATGATGTCAAATATCTGTTGCCATTCTAAAGGACACAGCATACTCAAACTTTACCTGAACCAGGCAGAACAAGCAGAAACACACACAAGAAACCCTGAACTGAGAGGCAGATTGTCACTAACCAAGTAAGGAGGAAAAAAAGGCTTATCTGATTTTTATCTCAAAAAATTTACAATATATATTCTTTCTTAATCATGTATTTTTGGCCTAACAAAAGCAAATTTATCAAAAAGTCTGTTTTAATCAGTACTTTAAGATGTACAAATAAATGGAGTAATTAGAAAAAAAGACAAAACAAGTACAAGCACCATTCTGAGGTTTAAATGAAGTTTCTTGCTTAAATAATTTCTGAAAAAGCTTAATCAATGTATTTTTATGACCAACTACTATTACCTGTATGACCACAGCACCTGGGAGCTTCAGTTACCCTGGAGCAAGACCCTACAGAGCCAGAGCAGAAGCGATGCCTGCTCTGGAGAGATTATGATCATCCAAAAGATGAACAGTTAAGAAACACAGGAGAGCACGAGGAAATAGGTGACTGGAATTTATGTTCTCTGTAGCTGTACTTTAGTCCACTTTCCCTTGTGTACTGGAAGGACCAAGGTGTGTGTTTGTTTCCTCTCCCTGCCTCAGTTTAAAAAAAAACCAACTCTCCAGAAGTCATATAAAGACAAAAAAAAACCCCAAACAAAACACAGAAGGAAGGTGTTTTGAGTAGTAAGACTAGAAGAAAACTATTTGCACATTTTAATACCTCTGCTTCCCATCCGAGAGAGAAAGGATTTTTTTTTTTCAGATTTTTTAAGCTGTCATCCCACAGAGCAAGACTGAACCATAGTAGGAGGGCACATATGTAACTTTTGGAAGCATTCTGCTTCCATTTAAAGGAATCCTTTGTAATGACCACACAACACAGTAGTGCACCCAATACAAACCAACAGCCAGAGCTGTTTACAAGTTTTCTGCTCAGTGTTAGGCTGAAAACCCCAACCCTTTTTGCTGTGTAATAAATCAGTGCTCCACGTTTAACAATTTTCAGTGGTACCATATGCTACGTAGTCCCATATGTTCCATTACAAGGGAGAAAAACATCATCTCAACATGAATCATCACTGACTGTGTTCCTGTAAATGTGGCTTAAACGCTCACAACGTTCAAGGGCAACCCTAAGTAAATCTGCTCAATATTATGCCAGGTTCCGTGCAACAGAATCACAGCTCACATATAAAAATTAGGGGAAAATGAGGTTTAATGTAGGAAGTGAGCACAGTTTGCATGTCTCCAAAAACAGACTCACCACAACGTTTGGCACACATTCATCAGTTCCAATCTAATAATGACATCCTGCTCACAAAATGTTGATGGTATCTGGTAGTCCCAAGACCTTTCATCCTAAACTGCTTAATATGTGTGAAAACACAGACACTGCATACAAGATTCATTCCTCCCAGTGTCAGGTTCTGCACCACAGTGATCCTGGGAAGTAGTTTGTAGAAAAGTAACAATCCCAAACCAAACCCATGTGTGTGTTTTAGAGCCCAGGGGAATGCAGCTGGAAGTGTATGGTTTATCCATGATTTTGGGTTAACATCTCCACTCTGACAGTGACAATTTCTTAGGTAAGTACAAACGGCTTTTTCTCTCCCCAAAGACAGCATCACCTGCAGCACAAAACCTGCTTATCCCAAACCAAACTCATGGAACACCAAGGTCGTCACTTGCCTTTCTTCTGAGGAATTTCTTGGGCTGTCAGATAACCCAGCATCATAACCAACAGTCACAGAAGGAGGAGGTGCAAATGGAGGCCAGTGAGAATGTCCCTATTTGAAAGCCTTTAGTAGCCAAGGAGGGGCCACGAGCAACCACACGCTCCCATGGAATGATTGGTTTCATTAAATTCTAAATAAACCAGAGTCCAGTTTGACCTAATATTCAGGGTGGGGAAAAAAATAGTAATTACATCAACATCAAGCTATTACCTGTCCAAGGGCATAAGTGCCTAGCTCATTAGCAACTCAGACAAACTCGTTTTGTAAGCTCCCTATATTAAGAGATTTCTCTGCCCTTACAAATTAAACTAACGATTTCTGATACAAAGAGAAAGTCCAGTAAAACAACGCAAACATGAGTACATAAACAAGAAATCCTCCAACCTGCTCAAATTCAATGTGTTCTTTGCCATCTGGAATAAGAATTAGTCAATCTAATTTCAGTATTTAATTAATTTAAACAAATTTAAAAATAATAAAAAACAAATACTAGCAATACTCTAGGTTTCTTGAATCTTAGAGCAAAACCTACTGACCTTTAAAAATACATATTTTTCAGATTTTCAACAGGAAGTTAAAAGTGGATTCCCATGGTTTACTTCTACAGAACAAAGGCAACATGTCATGTTAGGAACACAGCTCTTTAACGCTGGAAGTGGGGCTTTATAAAAATTGAGAAGCTGCCACAGTACGATTAATAACTCGGATATCCAGCATCCTTCTGTAGCTCAAGAGATGGATGACCGCACCCAATTAATTTACTCTAATTTCTATTTCAACTTTCCTCCTCGTTAGGAGGAGCTGAGGCTCTCACAGATGAGAGTTCCGGGCATGCAATGCCAGTGATGACTTTTAAGTGATGCCCACTACACGATCACAGTAAAACCTGTGCTGCCCACATAAAAGTCAGAGGAGATATTTCCTTCTTTTTACCCAAAGGGGACCTCAAATTTACCAGATCAATACCTTCTAAAACACACTTCACTCAGAAAATTTAAACAAAGCTGCCAGAGTGATTTCAGGGAGTGATAAAAAGACTCTCAGGGAAACTCACTGAGCTGCCCCTGGAAGAACTGATGACCAAGCAGGCACCAAGCAATTGCATCATGTTTATTACACAGCCAAGGGCAATCAGATCCTTCTGGTTTAATCAATGGCCTTCAAATGAGGAAGTAGTTTGAAAATAATAAGCATAGAACAAAATACTCTTTTGGGTTCACTTTTTGAATTTCTCCTTGATGTGTAAAAGCATGTCTATTAATAAAGCTGAGCATGTGCTGAAACAGTATTTTATAGAAATCTACTTCTCTAATACCTTTGATGCCAAAACTGCACTTTTATTCAAACTCAGTTTGCTGTAAATGCTGTGACTGAACTGTAGAGGGGTTCTGTTAAAAGACTCTGAGCTCTGTCTTAAAACAAAAGATCTGTTTCCTATTTAAAAACATTAACCTTAGACACCTTTTTTGTGTAAAAGCAACAAATAAATAAAATTTAAAGTGTTCCACAAACACCTCCTCCCCTGGCATTTCTCATAACCTAGATGTTGCAGTATCTCACGAGGCTGCAGAACAACCTGGAACAAAAACCTGTAAGTGGAGAAAACAATGAGTCTGTGTTCCTGGTCCAAACTCGCTGACCACTGCCCTGTCCCTGCTCCCCAGCAGTCCAGCAAACTGCAGCCCAGCTCCATACAAAAAGGGTTTTTCCGTTAAGATAAGACAGCAGGTCACTCTGAAGGAACAGAGCTCATTTCTGCTGAAAGTTTCCCCCATCCAGCAACACATTATGGAAAAGAAATCTAACTGTAAAACCCTGTTGATGCAAGATCCACATTTAGAATGCACACAATTAGAAATATCTCATCTTTAAAAGCTTTGACTTGCTAAGATCCTTTTTAACTGATAATGATGCAACAATGTAAAAGGGAAGTACTTACAGAGAATCACTGTAAGTAATACACACACACAAACAAGAATTAGTTTGCAATCTGAAAGCCCTCGTAACAGAGAAGGGTGGATGGAGACAACCCAGCTCAAGGTCTCCTCAAATCAGATGCCAGAGGAAGTTTTATGATGAGTTGAAGAGCAAATAAGAAATCTGGATTTGATAAATGAGACATTTATGTAGATAGGAACAGTTTGCAGCCTCACTGTGGGTGCATGAAAGAATCGTCAGATATTTGTATGAAGATCAGTGTTAAAAGAAAGTTTGCAGGCAGGTGTTTACATTTAAAACATACCCTATATTGTTGTATTAGCCCCTGAGAACTCACAAATAGCTACCTACCAGAAATACCCCAATTTTAAGCACATAAACAGAGAGGACAAGCATGGTGTATTATCTCTCTCCACGAACAATCCACTATCAACATAGAAACACCAGCACGTGTCCTCTCATAGATCTGGTACAGGATACATCAAAATAGTGACCACTGCATCACTCCCAGCACTGCAGCGTTCTAAACACTTGTTTAAATATGTCAGCAGACCTTGGAGAACAGACTGGAGCTCACTTATTCTCAAACAATACGAGCGCCACAAACTACAGCCAGTACTGCTGTACCCAGTAACTTTAAATTACCCTGTGTTCTGCAGAACAGAATCCACGTGGATCCACAACCCTGACTGCTTCCACCTTATGTGGCTCACTATCCACAAAGGTGGGCAGGGGGGATTCCAAATACGTCTGGCACAACCAGGGCTGGAGTCAGCACTGCCTGCTTTGCTGTTTTTAAACAAACACGGAGCTGCTGCTGGACTATGTGTGAGCCCAGCATTCCACACACCTCCCAGAGCAATGTCCCACTGGCTTCTCCCCCACCCTGGGGAGAACAGCCCAGCTAGGGACAGCAAACCCAGCACTGAGCTGCTCAGTTCTGCCCAGGCTCAGGAAATGACCAGGGAAAACCTGGATGCTACCAGGGCTGAAGTTTAGAACTGCCATAGTTGTAGGATTAGGGAATTCATTCCGCTCACGTTCCCAGGGAAGCAGGGTGAGGAGACACGAGGAGATATATTTATAAAACAAAATTCTGAAGGCTTAGTACTTGCCTTGTGTCCTCCTTCCTTCTCCTTCCCACGCAAGTACGAGTGCTGCTCGATGGCATCCAGCACCTACAGCAAATCATTTCTCCATGTCATTAAAAGGACAGAGACATCTGCTCGCACCAGACCTACGTCATTGCTTCCAACTCCGCTCAAAGCTGACAGAAACGCAGCTCCCTCTTCCCCTGAATTCACCAGGTCACATTCCTGCTCACAGACGGATCCCGGGGTAATCCCACCGGAGCAGCGCCGTTCATCCGAGCCGTGCCCGGCTCCAAGTGAAGGCAGGCGGCCGCTCTCCCTCCTCTCCTCACGCTCCCACCGGGGCGTTCCCGTGCGCTCAGGGCTGCTATCCTGGAGCTCCGACTTCCACAGAGCTCCCGGGGACAGCTCCCGGCACACGGAAGAGAGGCAGGGAAGGAGAAAGCAAAAGAAGAAGGGAAGGAAGGAGCGGCTGTCCCGGTCTCCCGGACCCGGCACGAGGTGCGGAGGAGCTGCCCCCCATCCTGCCCCTGTCCTGCCCCCGGCCGGGCTCTCCGGGGGCTCTCAGACCCCCCCAGACCCCACACCCGCAGCCCCGCGGGAGCTGCCCCGACCCCGAGCAGCCCCGGGCGGGCCCCGCCATGAGACAGCCGGCACCCCCTGTCCCGGCAGCGAGCGCCCCGCGCCGCCGCAGCACCCACAAAGTGCCTTTTTCAGCCCCAAACGCGCTGCCAGCCCCAGCGCTGNGGCCCCGCCTGTCAGCGGCGCCGCTCCCTCTGCCGGTGCCTCACCTGGTGCCGGCCGGCGGCAGCGGGCCACGTCCGCGGGGCCCGGGCGGGGACGGACGAGGAGGAGGAGAAGGAGGAGGAGGGGGACGGAGCGTGTCCGCCGGGCCGTGCCCGTCACCGCCGCTTCCTGCCCGGCCCCACTCGGCGCTCGGCTACTGCAACTGGCAGCTCAGGCCGGGCCGCTGAGCGGCGCCGCCTCACGGAGCGCACCGCCCGCACCATCGGCGCTCGATTGAGCCGCCTGCGCGGCCCCGCGGGGCGCGGAGGGAACTGGGGGGGCTGAGGGAGGGGGAATGGCGGNCAGGTGTGTATGGGGGGTGGTTGGGCCCACAGCGGGTTCAGGTGTGTGCGTGTGAGGGACTTATGGACCTGTAGTGGGAGGTGAGGGGCTGAGCGCCTATAGTAACCTCAGGTGTATGTCGGGGAGGGGGGGGAATGTTGGGGTCTGCAGTGGTCTCAAGTATGGGGAACGGGTGTTGGAACCGTATCAGGCTCAGGTGTGTGTGTGGAGGGGTGTCAGGGCTCATGATTAGTTCAGGTGTATGTGTGTACATTGTGAGGGTCTATAGCGGTCTCAAGTGGGGGGGGGGTATTGGGGCCCACAACCAGCTCCTGTATGAGGGGGACAGTGTTTGGGCCCCTTAAAAAGGCAGCTCTGCAGCTTCTGCTGCAGGTGTTGGGGAAACTGTGATAAGGGCTGTGTGTCCTGTGGCAGATCCCAGCAGGAGGAGGCCCCTGGTACCCAAACAGGAGCAGCTGTGATTTGGCAGCAAAGCCCCAAAGGAAAAGGAGCTGTAGCAGGGGTTGAGAGCTCTGGGTTAGGAATTGCTCAGAGCAGAGGCAGATTAAGGTGAGTTCATGCTGTTTTTGCCACACTTGGGGGTTCCCCACAGCTTCTGAACCTAAACACTTCATAACTGTAGAGGCTTGTTTGTGTGTGTGTGGGGGGGATGTTAATTATTTTTCTAAATAAAACTGAAGGAGCAGAGCTTTATCTGCCAGAAACTCGTGCAGCCTCATTCTGCCAACTTGCTCCTGACTGCTGTTTTCCTTCTTGGGCTTCTAGAACCATCCTCAGAGAGCTGTGTGAAACCACAGGTATGGAAACCTGAGACCCCTGAGTCCCAGATGAGGGGTGTTGGTGTGTCCTATGCCTCAGAGGCCAAGGTACAATACCAGCTTTTCTCATTGTAGTCGAGTAATTTCACACAATGAGTTTCCTGTTTATAAGATGAGCTCCATAACTTTTTTTTTTCTCCTCTGTTTCTTACAAGTGGAAAGAAGAGCACGGTGAGCACGACTCATCTGTCAGCAGCTCTGTGAAAAGCTGATGCTGACCAAGCAGGAGGCAGAGATCTCTCTCCAAACTGAGCGTGTATAAAGCACTGAGTGAGTTGCGACGAGAACAACAGCTCTGATGGAAGCACGAGCCAAGAACAACAGCTCGACAGGGAACTTTACACTTTCCCTGACAACTCCTTGGGGTGGAGACAGTTAAGTTTCTGCATTTGTAAGGGAAACATGGCATTCCTTAAAGCTGAGCCTCCTCCCTTGGGTTCCCACTGAATGCCTGAGAGATGACAGCAGAGGGTGTCTCCAGCAGGCTCCTATTAAACAGGAGGAATTAGCATGGAAGGAGCAACAGCGAGATCCCAGTTTTGACCACAGAATGAGCTAAAAAGCTTTGCATCAGCAGCAGTTTGCAGTTTTTTTTACCCACTGGCTGCACACAGCTCCTGTTCAGGGTGTTCCTGTGCCCTCGTGTTGGTGCCTGCACCTGCTCAATGTGTGAAGGGCTGTGCTGGGAGGGCAGATCAGCTCCAAACAGAAAGTGCTGAGGTAGCAGTGAGGCAGGGCAGCTGATCCTTGGGAGGGCAGCTGTGGTTCAGACACACTACTGGTTTGGTATCCCCAGCAGCGCAAACCCGGCTGGCAGGGGGAGCTGGTGAGCCGAGTATGTGGACAGATGGAAGAGATACAGACAGGAAATGGGGGAGAAAAGGGAAAAATTAGTGTTTGTAAAGCTCTGAGGGGGCTCTGGTTAGTTCTTGAGTCCCGCAGTCCCATTTCTATTTTTAACTCAGTGACTGGATGGCTTTGGGAAGTGATTTGAGGAGCTCAAGCCAGGTGTGAGTCTGGGGAGAGGACAAACCCGTGGGCACCAGGCAGCTCATGCGATGCGGCAGCCGCCACCACGCCCTTTCCTGTTCACCCCGTGGCCTCGGGCAGCCCTGCCAGCCACGCTGCCTGAGCGGGGAAAAGGAGGGGTTCCCAAAATGCTGATAACCCACAGCATTCCTTGGAAAAGGACAGGTGGTGAGCAGCTCTGGTGGTGTCTCTCCTCTGAGACAAAAACGCTCCCAGAAGTTCTGGGAGCTGCTTGGGCGGGTGCTGACTTTTGGCTGTGCCTCAGCCTCGTCTCCTGTTAGCGGCAATATTGACTTATGGAAAGAGGCACGGAGTATACTTGGCATGGGTGTTCCGAGTTAAAAATTGTCAGTCTGGGCAAACAGACCTTTGGGGTGAACGGCAGGAAAGCCAAGTGGCTGCACTGCATTATTACAGCTCCTTTCAGAACACTGTGACCTGGTGCTGCTCCGGGCGCTGAGCACCCGGCTCGGCAGGTTTGGAGAAGTGCTGCAGGTTTTGGAGCTCAATGCTTCAGATCAAATCCATTTCCTTCCCCTCGGTGAGGTGTTTGTAGTGCCTCAGTGAGTCAATAAGTTGTGTATGTGAGGAATGCACCTCACAGCTGAAGGTGAGCGATTAGTGTGGCTGTGCTGGAGGTGATGAGATTAATTAGTCCTTCCCAGGTGAATTAGAGCTGTGGAAATAAGATACATGAGATATTTAGTCTGAAATACCCATGTGAGGCATTTTCAAATGGAGTGGGATCCTGCATATGACTCTCACCACAGGATATGTATCTTGATCGTTAATTTTGTAGCAGTGTCTAGTCAGGAGAATAACCAGTACCTGGCAGATGTGGGGCACGTGTTCTACAAAAGCTGCTGTTCACTGGCAGGAAGCAACTGATTCACCTGGGTGAGATCACAGTGCTGTGGTGGAGCTCTGCTGAGAGTATGGAGGAACAGGGAAGTAATTTCTCTATTAAAATATAATAAAATTCGAAAGAGTACAAGTGTCCTAGTGAGTCCATCCCCACCAAGGCAAGGTCCTGCTCCATGCCTCGGGAGCAGCTCTGCTATGTGTCTGTATCATGGAATCACAGAATGGATCAGGTTGGAAGGGATCACAGTGGGATCATCTGCTCCGGCAGGGTTATCCCAGAGAACGTCGCACAGGATTGTGTCCAGACTGTTCTGGAATATCCCCAGTGAGGGAGACTCCGCAGCCTCTCTGGTCGCTGTTCCACTGCTTGGTAACCGCACAGTGAAGCTCTTCCTCATGTCTAGGTGGAACTTCTTGTGCCTGTTTCTGCCCGTTGCTCTTGTCCTGTCTCGTGGCACCTCTGAGCAGAGCCTGGTCCACGAACACCTGAGCCCAGGCGGCCACAATCCGCTGAGGAGTTAAACCCCATCGCCAGCAGAGTTTAACCTCGTCCCAGGCACTGGGCGGGGCCGGGACTCGAACCCGTAACGCTGTGGCCCGCAGGGTCCGCGTTGGCCGGGCGGGGGCGCGGCAGCCCCGGCGCCNCATGAGCGCGGCCGGACTCGTGTCCGCGCCGCCCGCAGCCCCGCCGGGGCCGCCCGCCCCCGCCATGGCCCCCGCACCCGACTACTATGAGGAGGAGGAGCTGGAGAGCGCCGAGGAGGAGGACGGCGAACGGAGCGCCCGGGCCCGCGACTCCGACGAGGGTGTGTGGGGAGGGGGCGTGTTGGTGCCCGGGGACGGGGGGGGACAGGGCGATGGAGCGGGGGGGCTCTCGTGGGGGTGTGGGATGGAGGGGACCGCTCAGCACTGTGTTTGGGGAAGGGCAGGGTGCTTAAAGGGTTCGGAGCGGCGAGAACACCCGAAGGAAACAAGGACCTACCTGTCAGGTTGCAGCGGTTCCCCGTGGAAGAGTAGAACAGCGAAGCCACTGGAGAGGTGGAGTTGTGGCTTCCCAGGTGAGGAGGAGGCAGTGGGACACGGGAGAGCGCGGAGTAGGGGGATTGAGTGGGGCAGGAGGGTGAAAACAGTGGAGAAATCCAGTATATTGGTTCTATTTCTGTGATTTGGAGGGGGAAGGAGGCAGCTAAGGGAGGAGAAAGTGTGGACAGAAGTTTAGCAGTGCAGGAGGATGTGACAGTAGAAGAACCAGAGGGTGGGCGAGAAGAAGAAATTAAGTAAAACCCAGAATATGCAGGAGTGTAGACGACATAAAATAACAGATATGGGGGATGTAGAAGAACTCTTGGGCAGTGGCTGTTGTTGGCAGCGGAGCCTTCCATCCCCTCTGGCCCGGTTATGGATGGGCTGATGTTAAAGATGCAGAGGGTGACAGGGTCAGTGAGTGCTCTCCCAACAGAGTATGGGAGTCCTTTGTGGTGGCCCAGACACTTAAGTACATTTCTCGCAGTTAAAAAACTTCTTGGTTTATCTTTGGCCTGTTAAATTTGATCTTAAGCTTAAACTGTTTATTTGTAGTTAAGAAAAATCTGAGAAAGGTTTGATTTAAGGGGCTGGGCCCCCCTTCCATGTGTAGGGAATTAGTTGTGGTTTAGGTTTCTCAGCTCTACCCTTTAAAGACTGGACACACTGACCCCTCTTTGGAAAGGTAATGGATTCTTGGCTACTCATGTGTTATAAATAGAACCCTGAAAAGTCTTAGCAGAAAACTAGCAATCCCACAGTGATTTACTTTATTTATAGTTTATACTGTCTGTTTATAAAATGCAGCTATCTTTATGGCAGTGCTGGTATTTGTTTGAATGTTGAAGTACTTCTAAGTGAAATGTAGCTGAGAAGTTCAGATCCCAGCCAGTAACTGCTCTCTTTGGTGAGACCTTTGTGGTCAACTGGAGCAGCACTGAGTGGGTGGAACTCTAGTAACAAGTTTGTGAGATGTCTTTCAGAGTCTTTAAGCTGCTTGTGTCTCACCTATGTGTGTGTGAGTGTTAATGCAGAGCCCGTTGTCTTAAATGGGAAGAAATTCCCAAGCTCTCTGAAGTTGAAGTCGTTCAGACTTGATGTAAAGCTGCACTGCAAACGTCACAGTTGCAGGAAGCTGAGATGTTTCATTTCACTCCTGAATTCATCTCTCAGGTTGTGTCTGATATTAAATTGCCTGAGGTTTGGGGATTTTTCTTGTTTGCCTGTTTCCTTGTTTTTAAATAATTTACTACTTAGTTTGGGGTTTTTTAAAATACTTTTTAAATTGTAAAAAGTTGGTTTTTGCCTCATTTAGACACTGAGGATGCCAGCGAAACAGACCTGGCAAAGCACGAGGAGGAGGACTTTGTAGAAATGAAAGAACAGTAAGTAACCCATTCCAGTCACAAGTAAGGTGATGTTCTATTTATTTGTGGGTTTGGGGGTGTTTATTGCCTAAAATGTGGCAAAGTTTTGGGCCAAGATAGGGAGTTTTAAGTGCTTACCCCAGTGGAATAGCTCATGAATCCATACACTTGTATTTCTGCTCTCCCCAGTTACTCCCTCTGTTCTATATAAATTCAGGGAGTTAAGGGCTGCTGCTGTTTTGGGCAAAGAAATAATTATGAGTTCTGGGAGCAGCTGCAAATGGATCCTGCTGTAGACAGATCCTTTAAATAAAATAATGGCTCTGCTTTAGATAAGCTAAGGGACAGTAAGATGCCTATCCAAATGCCTTAAACAATTGAATTCTAGTCCTGAACCAGAAATGGACTTTTGGAGACTTGAAATAGTTTCCTCATGGTGTTTAGGAGCATTTGCAGTATTTTGAGTTCTTACTTACTGGCAGAGACCTGTTTTTATACAAGTCAGGAAGACCTGGCCAGTGTTAAACCACAGATGTGTGGTGGAAGAAAGGCAGGTTTGCAGCACACCAGGAATAGACTTTGGTGGTTTTTTTAATAATGTGGGGAGCTAATACACAGGTAATAAAACTTGATGTAGTGGAAGAATGATTCTGCTGTGAAGTTTCTGGTGTTTGTAGATCTAAATGTCATTTTAGATTTCAACATTAAAAAACCAAAAAATCCTATTTTATCCCAAATTGTTAACCCACTGTAGAACCAAAGAAGTGCCAGAATTTTTAAAACAGAATGAAAGCCTTTCATTTGAATAAAATTCTTTTCATTTGTAGTTCATTTGTTTCCTGAAGTTTTGAAAAGTTTTTGATTCAGTGTAAACATGTAGCTCAGAGATGGCAGAATAAACTGTGTGCGCTTGGTGTTTAAAGTTTCATGCTGTGTTTGCAGAATGTATCAGGACAAACTGGCATCTCTGAAGAGGCAGTTACAGCAATTGCAGGAAGGTAAGCTTTGAAGAGTAGCTTTGTTTTTTATTTTCAGCACTTTCCAAATGTCATAGAAGGAGGGGGGTTTTGAAAGATGTGAGCAGCATCCTTCACTGCACATTGGCTCTCAGCTGTGCTGCAGAGTTAAAAATTCAGCTACTTCCCCTATTTTCTCCATCTTAACTCCACTTGTAGTTAAGCCTCTGTGCTAAAGCATTTCTTAAAAGGAGTAATCCACTTTTTACAAAAGCAGGGAATGTGCTTTGAGTGCTGTATGGCTCCTTGAGGATATTTAATACTTGGGAAAAAAAATTCAGTGGGAATCTACAATTTATTTCCACTAGGTACTCTTCAGGAATATCAGAAAAGGATGAAAAAGTTGGACCAGCAGTACAAAGAAAGGATACGAAATGCAGGTAAGTGGAATTTCTCTCTAAGACACTGCACATAACTTGAATGTGTGTTTTGTATAACACCTGAAGTAAAAAAGAGGTAATTCTGCCCTTTAAAGAAGAGGAAGTTGCTGGAGCAAAGGGATCTCTGGGTACATGTTAGGGTTTTTTCAGAGTCCACCAAACATGACAGGATCTACCTAGATTATTTTCTTCCCTTGGTCAGCATTGTTTGCTGACTGATAAACAGTTTTAGTCTTCATTTGTGTGAAACAGCACAAGTGAAAAGATAATTTCATTTTTATCTGCCTAACACACAGTCTCTCACTTTGGTTTGTTGTCTTGTGGCCCTTGCTGAAGCCTTTGGGTGCCCTGTCTCCTTCAGTTTGCAGGAGTGGGAAGTTAGGAGCACGTGCTTTCCCAAAGATCTGTTTTGTGCCCTGGAACAATGAATACAGAGGATTTTCCGCTGGAACTGTTGTTCTGCATGACTGTGACATGGAATGGGCTGCCTGGACTTTTTGTCCTGCTCTGTTTCAAGGAGCAAAGCCCCAGGTTAATTTTTAAAGTGCCCAGTGCTTGTCCTTCTGGATGTTTTTATTGTGTTGCTGCAGAGGAATGGCTTGAGAATCAGATCCATCTGCTTGCCCTTGCTCGTTCATTTTCAAGTAGTTTCTTACCTTGGCTATTGAAGCAGGACCTTTTATAGAAGGCATTATGTGGAAATAGGAAATGTAGCTGCTCCTCCTTTAGGAAAAAAAAGCAATTCTGTATTTCTGGAAGTGCTTGGGAAGGTAAAGGATTTGCTTGAGGAACTGAAATGGTTTGAACAACTTCTTGGTGACAGGAATCTGTCTCCTGAGGTGAATTTCTCTAATGGTTTAGGTTGGAAAAGACTGTCAAAAAAACCTTTCGTATGCACTAGAGCTGCATCCTGGCAAGCCTGGGCTGTTTTGATAAAATTAAGCCTAAGTGCAAACTGGTATTTCTGGCTGGCCACGAGCAGTGCTGCACCGGCAGAGTTCTTCCACAGGAGGGCAGGTGGTGATCACTTGGAATTTTATGATTAAAAAATCCAGCTGCCTTGTACTGCAGGAATAAGGGTCTTTTATGTTTGTCCTTGCCATGCTGAGGTTTATTAAAATAACAGTTTAGATTTACCTGTATTTGATTATCTGCATAATGCTGCTTTCATGCTTTGCAAATAGAAAGTTCGATTTTTATTGCACCATTCTCGTATTTGGTGTATATCTATTACTGTTTTTTAAACTTTTTTAAAAAAATAATGGAGTAGTACAGTGTTGCTACTACAGCCTTCTCCAAAACATGTTTGAAGCTTGTGATCTTGGCAGAAGTTTTTACTATTTCGGGTATTGCCAAAGCTTAATATGCTGATGAAATGTGGTGACTTGAGGGCTGATCAGGGGCCTTAGTCTGCTTTTGTTGCCACTATTTCAAGTAAAGATTTTGGTTTGGGCATTACTTCTCCAGGAAATGCAAGAAGGGTCCCATCCTGCTTAATCTCAAGTTGTTAGAGATGGCACAAGCATCAGTAGCAGGACTGTTTCACACCCAGAAATCCACTCACGTTGTCCATAGGCCTGACTTGAACTAATCATTGCCATATGTTGGCACTTAACCCTCAGTGCTGCACAACAATTCCCTTGTTGCCCCAGGCTTAACCAGCCTGAAATCACTCATTTGAGTTGAGTAGATCAAGCCTCTGACAGCTCAAGAATTATTTGTGAACCAGTCACTGCTGAGATTCATGAAGTTGGCTAAAACTTTGAATATTTAGCTGCATATTTCGAGTTTCTATTATTACTTGATTGTAATTAAACTAGAAGAAAGATGGGCTGCCTTAGTACTTCTGGGAATAGTAGCTGAACTGAATAGTGTGGAATAGGGGAAGCTTTGTAATGTGGTGACAATCTGTAAAAAACCTCTAGTAACACTGTATTTTTGTGGAACTTTTTCATAGTCACTTTATTTTCAGCATAAAGCTGTGAAGTCAGAGTAGAGGTTGGATAACTACATGCATTATTTGGTTCACTGCCTGTCTTGGCTGCAATATGCAATGGCTTAAAATGTTAAGGAAGTAACTTTGTGCAGCTTTGAAGGTAATAAACTAAATCTTTCTTGTGTTTCAGAACTGTTCCTGCAGCTGGAAGTAAGTACTCCTAATTTATCGAAAATATGCATTAATTAGATGGAAGAGGCATAAACTTTGTTTTATCAACCAGTATTTGAGCTTGTTTTCCCAGAAGGCTTAAAAGAAATTTTCTTCCTCAAGCTGGCTTGTTACACTTGAGATGTAGTAGAGCTTACTGCTGGTATTACCTCAAGTAGCTTCTGCACTTTGTTGTTAAAATAGAATTAAATATTTGCTGTTGGCCTCTTGTATCTGGCTATGCACTGGGCTGGTCTAAAAAGGGTGTTTAAGGTGATAAGTGCTATTTATAAATCTGCAGAGCTCTCTGCTAGAGACTTGATTTGTTATGCAACATTAAAATGCCTTTTTACAAATAATTCTTTTGCCAATATAATAGCACTAAGTCATATTTAGATGTTTTTCTGTAGATTGTGAATATTGATAACCTTTAGAACTCACACTGGTTTTGAACTGAAAAGCTGATCAATAAAACATTTGAAAAGCTGTTGTGATATCATTAACTTGAGTCCTTAATTAACCTTCTTGCTCTTTGGGTTTGCATTAGACAGATCAGGTGGAGAAAAATTATGTGAAGGAAAAGAAAGCAGCAGCAAAGGAGTTTGAAGATAAGAAAATTGAGCTTAAGGAAAATCTGATAGCGGAGTTGGAAGAGAAGAAGAAGATGATTGAGAATGAAAAGCTGACCATGGAATTAACAGGAGGTAAAGAAGATAAGCACCTGTCATTTGTGTTACCCACTCTGCTCCTGCTTAGGAAAAGAGCTGTAAAGGTGGCTGGTTTACACAGACAGCTGGTGGGAAATGCCAAGGGGGGCAGAACACAAATTGGGGCTCTTTTAATGGAGAAAGCAGCTCAAAATTCAGTGACCTGAATTGCTACCAGGTGAATCAAGCAGTGCCAGTGGAACAGCAGAGTGGATGATGGGCTTGCTTATATGCAGGGAAAGAGGCTGCTTTGGTTCCCTGATCTAGCAATAAAACTATGGAGATATGTCACAATATTGACCTAACCAGTGATGCCAGCTTGTAAAGCTGTGTCCTGGTCTTCCTACAGGAGTGGGTGGTCAAGTAGTTGAAGAAAGCCAAAGAATATGAAATTGAAATATACTGCTTAAAGCCATAAAAAATAGATTTGTGGGTTTCATTTGTGTCCAGGCTCTAGAAAATTTATATTAAATGGACAGATTTCTTTGAGACAGTTGGTACCCTTGGTGCCTTGCAGTGCACTGTGGTAACGGACACAGAGGGGAGCCAAGTCAGAGGTTAATTATTCCTGCAGAATTCTGTTGCTGTGATACTGAACCAAAAGTCTGATATCATGCTCTGAGAGCAACTCCCTCACTTCATGGACTGATAATGTTGGTTTTGTTGCTGAGGCCTGTCCATGAGTTACATCCTTCATATATTTCTTGTATAGTATCTACAGGTTTTATATAAACTAATAATTTAATACTCAGAAATTAAACCCTGTTTCCGCGTATTAAATGGTGCTTTTGGCTTAGTACAAACTCTTAGGGCTGATGTGGACTGGAAATCAGCTTGAGTTATGCTGTTTCCCTGGTAACTTCTTGTATTTATTTATGAAGTTTGGCCTCATGGTCATCCTTGTTCACCCTTGAGATGAGGAGAGAAGGAATTTGGTGTATTTTCCATATGCAGAGCTGCTCAAGGTTTTAGTGTCCAGAGGGAGCCAAAGGGGCTTCACAGATGCTACCCAGGATGTGATTCAGGGGTGCTTAGACATGAGCAAATAAACTCAGCCCATAGAAAGGGAGGTGGGATGATGTGTTTGGCACTTATGATGTGGTCTCTTGGCTGCCAGTTCAACATATCTTCATGAATTAAGGAATGAGTTGTGAGAGTTTCAGTGAAGTTGTTCAGTAAAGGTTACCTGTAGACATTTGGACAAACTAAGTTCAGATAATTACTTGTGATGAGACTGGTGTTTAAGTTTTTAACAGACTTTCTTCTTTTTCCTTAGTGCATATGCTGCAGTTTACTTCCTGTCAACTGCTGCTCTGCGTGTTATTAATTAGGCTCATTTCATTAATCATTCTTAGATAATCTGAATTTAAATACTGTTTGTTTGAAATCACTCCAGCAGACTTGTATCAGTCTTCAATGCAGAAATTTTCTCTAATCTTTTGACAAAGCTGTTTCTCTGCCTCGACGATGAGAGAGCAATTGATTTGTAGCTGATGTTTTACATGCTATTAATGATCCTAGTTGGGTTGGGAAAGAACTCCATGAACTCGGCTTTTTAAATGCTCTATTCCCAGAGCAGATATCATTAGCATGAAAGGAATTTGCCTTGAATCCTTGTAGCATCATTGTGCTGCTTATCTGTACCTGGAGCAGCTGTAACCATGGCATTGCAGCACTGAGCAGTGACCTGATGGGAGAGAGAACTTGGATTCACTGTCAGCACTTCCATGCTGGAAGCTATCACAAAAAAAAAAAAAAAAAAAA